>OX940809.1:30301167-30488667 GCA_954870605.1 Acer campestre | reverse complement strand
GGTGTCCACTGCATCTCGTAGAAGCCAGTTTTCATTTTGAAGCAGTTTCTTCTCAACCTTCAAGTTTTCCCTCTTTTCACGACGTCGCAGCGACCTGAGCATTTCTAAATCCAGACAACGCTTCAACCGCCTAGCCTCAACCAAAGCAGTCTGCCTGCCACTCTCAGATTCCTTTGCAGCATTGATCAGGGGGTCCACGCTTTACTTAGTTTGAGCTAGCTCCCCTCTGGCATCCTCCAACGCAGCATGGAGCACGAGGTTGGCCTCCTTTAGAGTCGACATGTGTTGCCCAACTGCCAGAGCAAATATGAAGCCCTAAAAAAATAAAAATAAATAAATAAATAAATAAAAGAACTCAGTAAATTTATTCCAAAACAATTATGCTAAATAGATAGGGAAATTAAAGATGATACCTTGGCTAGCATGAAGGCTCCCTTGGTAACTAGAATGTTTGAAGGTAGAGAGGCCATTGACTGTAAGCTTCCCCTAGGACAGGCAACTAAAAAATGGGATACAAGTTCCTCCTGGCTAAAATCTTACTGGCTGGATCCAGAAGGAAGGTTGGCGGGAGGAGGAGGAGCAGTAGCAGTAGCATCATTTACCTTTTTCTCTTTCTCCACCCCGATATGGCACCTATCTGTTAAAGTTAGAGGATGAGGAAAAGATGGGGAAACTGCCGGAGCAATCTTAGGGGCAGAAGCAAATGAAGCCCGCTTTTGAGTTTTTACGGGTGAACCCCGTGTTTTGGCAGCTCTTGCCTTTAATTCACTCATAGTTGGGCATGCTGTAACCGGGATGGAGAGAGGAGTAAGAGGTTGAGGAAGTGTCTTCGCTGGAGCAAGGGGAGGAGTTGGAAATTTGGATCCCGATGCAACACCAACACCGGAAGTAGGAGAAGGGACTGGAGAAGAAGAAAGAATGGGTCCCAGACGTCTCGACCCTGAAAAACAAGGAGAATTGGGTAGAAGAGAAGTAGCAGATACTGCCAGAAGAAGGATTAGTAAAAATAAGATAATAGAAAAAAAGAAAACTCAAGGAAGATCGAATTTCATACCCGGATGAGCTATAGAAATCATGAGATATCATTCCAACCGAGCTCCTTCATATGCATCTTGGGTAGAGAACTCCATACCTCTCCAGGATCCTCCTAAGGATTCCCCTAGACTCCGCTGAGAGTACCGCCTTATCCCACTTGTCCTTCGTGGTGAATTGGGTAAGAACCAGTTACTCAGTACCCCCGATAAAAGCAGAATGGCCCCAGTCTCCTCCAACTGCAATCCATTCCTCCTTCCAAGGCAGAGCGTACTTGGTATTCGCTCTGGGAACGATAAACTTCATCTTGTTGGATGCCCTCAAATAGAACTGGCCTCAAGGCACCAGGTTTGCTACCTGGAAGATGTATTGGAGCTCAACGAAACCTGGTTCTCTCTCTACTTTATCCTCTGATTCTCTTTCTAGAGCACCAGGAACCCCATCAAGTGCTTCCAGAACCCAGGCGAGATCTGTAAGGGGGCAAGCTCCAGGGAAAAAATTGCCCTACGAAGAGTGGGATGAAGGGTAGGCTTGACCTCACACTCGAAAGTTGTTGCATGGATTAAAATGACACCTGAAGGCGGGGGTAATACCCATCATAACCCCGATGAAGGAGAGAAAGAGTAATGGAATCCAAAATCCGGAATCCGATAATCCCTTCTCAATCGAGCCAAGGTGTCAATAGTGCAAACCGAGTCCGAGACAATCCTACCATCGTGAAAAGAGGAAAGATGACCGGTAAGTACGCCCACTGAAGTGAAGGCCAGGATTTTATCTCCATCATCCTCGGCTTCATTGTCGTCCTCCTCGTCAACAATTTGAACTTGGTCTTCAGGATCATTGTTGAAACCTGACCCGTTTCTAAGATTCTTGGTTGAACGGTGTCGTTGAGATGGAGTGCAACCGTCAGCAATCTCGCCTTCCTCATGACCCCTCTTGTTCCTCCTCGTCGATTAAGAAGGCTCCTTCAAATCGACCTTCTCCATATCAAGGAGGACGTCCAGACTGTCAGGAGAGTTAGCTGTAACAGGATGAGGGTTTGTGGGAAGAGGATGAGGATCTTGTGAAGCTGCAGGAAGGTCTGATGGAGTCGCCATTGTAAGAAGAATGAAAATTGTGGAAGGTTAATGGCAAGAAGAAGAACGAGTAAGCTAGGGTTGCGCTTTTGATTTTTGAAGTTGGTGTGAGTAAAGAAAGGAAGGTGGATTATTTGTAAAGGAAGGTAGATGGCTACCTGAGTGAGTAAGAAAAACTGGAGTTGATGAACGGGGAATGTGCAGGAGACGGTTTCTAGAAAGTCACACCAAAAACGGCTCATTCAAATAAGCAAGACCGCTCAGGGCTTGACACATGGACAGTCCACTTATTACGAGCGTGTTGAAGAAAGATTTGTGTATTAAAGAAGGATTTCCTCCAAAACAGTGGAAAACTGCTAGATGGGATAAGAAAAACCCTTCATGTATCCGGTATCCTGACTCCAACCCTAACATGGGATCGGTGTTCAAGTCAGGGGGGACTTCTGTTAACCGCCAAAAATGGCAGGGGTTCAAAGAAGAATTTTCCATCTACACAAGGGAAGAATCCAGATAGAAGGAAAGACCTCCTGGTACCCCACCACAGAAATTAGCCAAAATACGCCCTCTACTTGTCCAGATCAAGATTAGGGCTTCTCAGAGCTCCGGGATACCATAAGGCATAGAAACCAACCGTTACTACCAAGTCCTGGTATCTCACTACCGTATTAACCTGGTATCCCGATACCCCGATGCTTTTGTACCCCAGTACATTTATACTGAGTCTAAACGATCAAGTGGGAAGTGAGATGCCCATGTACCCCGATCCCACCTAAACTAGCTAATCCAGCAGTAAGTGTCAGACTAATCGACTTCCAAGTACTAAGGTAAGATCAAACCTCATAGAAGGACAGTAAAGCGCCATCGTTTTGATAACAAGGAAGTTGATTCCTTCCCGCCACTCGAGAGTTATATTTGAAAGAGGAATCAACTCTATTAGATTCCACCAAATAAGGGATCGCTTGATTCCTAGAAGGAAGGCGACTATCTTTTCACCAATCGCTAGGGAACGTCCCGAAAATCTCTAGGTCACTAGACCAAATTTTGAGGAGTGCTCAGCACGTATTGGGACTATATATACGACATGCTATCATACAAAAAAGTGAGGACAACTTTGATTGCAAAACCCTACTATACATTTTCTACTTATCGACATGCACGAGAGCTCTACCACCATCGCCATCTAAGCTATATCCCAATCACCATAGCCATATATTATTCTCATTATATTTTCATTATTCATTTACGATCAATAAAAAGTATGAAATACGACTCTATTCGACTAGTTATTTTCATTCACCTTCATTGTAGTGTTTAACATATTTTATTAAGGATCCATAGGTATCGAACTACTTGATACCTCTCCGACTGAGATCTACCCCGATTTCAGTCACTAAGTTGTTAATTGGAAATTCTTCCTAGTGACAATTTTTGGTTAACAACTGATTTACTTGGAGTGTCTTCATGCATTGAAAGCAATGCCACCAAGTCTAAGATAGGGCGCTACCTTAGAGCGGCGGTGGGTTTGGAAGCCATTGCCACTGTCAAGGCCATAAACACACTATGGCTTCATCCAAGCATTAATTAGTTTAACCCATAGCCTTCTATTGACTTTGATAATGTAGCCAATAAAAAGTAGCAGTATGAAGTGAATGTTGCTATCACAAATTCATTTGGGGTTTGGTCAACACAACTTTGTCGTGGCATTTTCGCGTTCAAGTCCTAATCATTTAAATCATTCATCCTGTATACATTTCTTAAAATAAAATGATTTTTTAAAAATAAAATTTTGTTTTTATTTTTTATTTTTTATGATGGAGTGTAAAAAGTAAAAATGATATTTTCGAAATAAAATGAAGTGTCTTTAAAATTTTTTAAAATTTAACTTTTTTAAATGAAGTGTATTTAGGAAAAAAAAAACCCTAAAAAGATAAATCGAGTTCCATTTAATAAATTAATGTTTTAATATTAATATATTTGTCTCCTCAATATTACGCTTGGGTGGGTCGTTCAATTTATGTTATGAAAGTGTGGAGATAATCCTAACAACTCTTATGCATGTGGTAGCCAAAAATCGTCCTACGGTCCATTCCTTGTAGCCCAATCAAAGAAGCCAAAATAATTAACTGGAGCCCAAAAATGGTTACAACCCATGACCAAGTCTGCAAAGACCAAGTCAGTTTGGCATAGCACATGGTTGACTCATTCTAATATATTTTATGCCAAGAATCTTGAGAGAACAAATCATCTCATCCCATAATCTTAGCCCAAGATTCTTGGAAAGATATCAACAGACTCTTCTACTGAGTAGACCAACTTGGCTATAAATAAAAGCCCACCCCCCCCCCCCCCCCCCCCCCCCAAATCCACTCACTTAAAAGCTCTTAAAACTTCAATTCGAATATCCACTCTTTGACACATGCAAAAGTTCTAACGCTCAGCCCAAGCAAAATAAGGCAAAAAGAACTGCACAACCCAGGACTCAGCTAGTTTTTGTTTATGGATCTCGGAGCGCTCGACCTACCATTTTTTTCTCTACCATTGTCAGTACCTATCATCCTACAAAATTCAACTGTAGATTTCCGGGTTCTACAGTTTGATGCCTACCGTAGGGCCCTGACAATTATTTAATGCAAAATCTACATTCAAGGTTCTTCATTTACTTATTTTTCTTTATGATTCTTTACTATATTCTTGAAATTAAGTTAAGCTGGAAACAATTTATTGTACTTATTCATCAAAGATTCTTACTTTTGCTTTCAAATTTGAATTTGTTCCTTTTCTTTCGATTTTATAATTGGGTGAAATGCTTAGTTGTCTAACAACAATTCTTTATCTTTGTGAAAATTTTGTGCCTCGTCGATTTGCTCAGAAAATGTATAAAATGGACTGGAATTTGACAATTTATATCTTAGATTTTTTATTGTTGGATTATTTGATGCTTGAGAAACTAAAACCCTATTTTTTTTTTTTTATTGTATGCACTACACTTTCACTTTGTTTTACTGGATGCCAATAATTGGGCATGCCTTGATTTTTGTGGCTTTCTACTTGATCAATTACTTTAGAATGCTCATCTTTGTTCTATGCCTGAAATGATTGAATAGGATAATTAAATGAAGCATTGTAATAAGAAATGCCACTATTGATATGAGAGCATGTTGGCCGAGTCTGAATCATAAGCTTACTATTTGTATATGTTGCAAGTTTCAGTTAGAGTCTAGGATGTTTCTTTTAGATCTAATTCTTTATCTTATGGAAATTTTGTTACATCTTTTCTTTTTGATGTCCTGCAACTTGGCTGCCTAAAGTTATGAAGCTGGTCTATACATGCTCCGTGCTCCAATCTTTCACCTTTCTGGTCGTAACGAAAGTGTTTGCAATCTCTAGTTTCTCTTTGCCTTTGTGTATTTTGAATCTACAGGTACAACTATTAGTCTCTCATTGATTGAAAACATAAAATGTTTTCCAAACCTATCAAAACAAAAATCAAAATAAAAGGTAACCCAATTATTTTCAAAAGAAGACAATTCAAGCACACCTAGCATCGCAATTGTAATCCTACCCAAGCGAAATGACAAACCTAGAAAGTCGTGCCACGCTATCAACACTTGCTGAGGTACTTGACAATTTAAGATATCCATGTTTATAAGAAAATATGGTGATTGAATAATTGAGTGTGTATTTCTTTGTATAATGAGTATACATTTATATAATAGCTTGACAATTAATGTCTAGATCCTATGTTAATGGTAATTACATTTAAAGAGGGAAATAATAGTCAATGGTGTAATCAAAGCAAATCAACTCCTTATGGAAGGTAATCACGATAATAATTCTGCAATCAATCTTGGTCAAAGTCTTCATAGAAAGCGACTCCTTATGGAAAGTAATCACAATAATAATTCTGCAATCAATCTTGGTCAAAGTCTTCATAGAAAGTGGCTCATTATAGAAGGTAATCACGATAATAATTCTACAATCAATCTTAGTCAAAGTATTCCTTGAATCATGGCTATAATATTGATTTCTAACACTCCCCCTCAAGTTGGAGCGTGTATGTCTAAAACGTTCAACTTGGATCGTAATCGTAAAAAAGTTTCCTTTCCTAATGCTTTCGTAAATATGTCTCCAATATGATCCTTGGAAGAAACAAATGCTGTTTGCAATAATTCATCTTGAATTTTCTCACGAGCGACATGACAATCAATTTCAATAGGTTTGGTTCATTCGTGGAAAACTGGATTTGTTGCAATATATAAGGCAGCTTTATTGTCACAATAAAGTATACTAGGAAAGGAGTGTGGCACTCCAAAATCATGTAAAAGATACCGTAACCATTGCAGCTCACAAGTAACTACAGTCATAGCCCAATATTCGGCTTCTACGGAAGACCTAAACACAGTTGGTTGTTTTTTGTTTTCCATGAGATTAGGCTTGTCCCGAGAAATACACAATAACCGGTGGTTGATCTTTTTGTCATTGGGTTAGAATCACAGAATGCTTGTAACTTTAATTCATTGTGAGAAGATAATAAAATACCTTGACCATGAGAGCTTTTTGAGTAATGAACTATACGTGTAGTAGCCTTCATATGTGGTTGACGTGGTTGATGCATGAACTGACTGAGAATGTTAACTGCAAAAAGAATATTTGGCCTAGTAATAGTTGGATAAATCAATCTTCCAATCAAATGACGATATGAGGCCAGATTATTTTGCAAGACACTATTAGTGTTGCTAAGTTTCAGATTTTTTTTTTCCATGGGAACAGACTCAAGCTTTGCTCCCAATAAAACCGTGTTTTTGATAATATCTAGTGCATATTTGCGCTGATTTAAACAAATACCTTTATGTGATCTTGATACTTCAATGCCAATAAAGTATTTGAGATTGCCCAAGTCTTTGAGCTTGAATTGCTGATGTAGAAACTTTTTAAGTCTTGAAATTTCATATGCTTCTGAGCCTGTAATTATAACATCGTCAACATATACCAATATAAACATAGAAGATTTAGCTTTGTGTTTGTAAAATATAGAGTAGTCGGCCTTTGATTGAATATAACCGGCTGCAATAATGGCATGAAAGAATTTGGCAAACCATTGCCTAAAAGCCTGCTTGAGTCCGTATAATGATTTATTTAATTTGCAGACAAGGTTCTCCCCCTTACGAACATAACCAGGCGGAGGCTGCATGTATACTTCTTCATGCAAGTCACCATGCAAAAATGCATTGTTGACATCTAATTGGTGATGAGGCCAATTTTTGGAAGCTGCAATAGTGAGTAAAACTCGGACTGTGACCAATTTGGTGACATGAGAGAAGGTTTCTGTATAATCAATGCCTTCGATTTGGGTATAACCTTTAGCAACAAGACGTGCCTTGAAACGCTCAATAGTGCCATCAGAATTGTGTTTGACCTTGTATACCCATTTACAACCAATAGGGCGTTTGTTGGCAGGTAGAGGGACAAAAGACCATGTGGAATTTGTTTCAAGAGCATGTAATTCAGCACGCATTGCATCACACAAGTGGGGAATAAGAGAAGCCTGTGAATATGTAGTGGGTTTCTCTACAGTAGATATAGATGCTAAAAAAATATTGTGAGTAGTAGAAATCTTGTCATAATTGAGATAATGAGACAAAGGATATCGCGTACCTTTTCGAACCTGAGTAGAAGAAGAGGAACTAGCATAAGTGTTAGGAATAGGATTCAACCCAAGCAATTTTTTGGCCTTTCTTAAAAAAATATATATTCAGTTGACCTATTTTAAACTTATTTATGAGTTTGTTAGTTTTAAAAAATTATATGTTTGATGGGCATATTTCAAACTCATTTATGAGTTTGTTAGTTTAAAATCATACATGAATTATATCTGAAATATTTTTTATTTTATTTTTTTTACTATTTGGGGGCCTTGAAAGATCGAGGACCCTAGGCGACTGTCTCACTGGTCACTGAGCTCCCCCTAGGGCCGGGCCTAGTTTCTGAGTTGTCAAAGATACTGTCAGTGATTTTAAGATGCAAGATATTTTCATTGCCTCCTTAATTAAAATAAAAAAATAAAAAATCAGTTAAAAAATGTTGACAAAGTTTTTAGGGCTGAAGAGTTAAAATGTGAAATGATTTCTGAGTGGTGAAAGATATTGTTAGTGATTTTATGATGCAAGATATCTCCATTGCCTCCTTAATTATGAACAAAATCAGTCAAGAAACTCTGATAAGATTTTAGGGATGAACAGTTAAAATGTTAAATGGTTTCTGAGTGGTCAAAGATATTGGCATTAATTTTATGATACAAGATATTTCCATTGCCTTTTTAATTATGAACTAAAACAATAAAAAAACTCTGACAAGCTTTTAGGGCTGAAGAGTTAAAATGTTAAATGGTTTCTGAGTGGTGAAAGATACAGTGATTTTATGATGCAAGATAATTTCATTGCCTCATTAATTATGAACAACATCAGTCAATAAACTCTGACAATCTTTTAGAGCCGAAGAGTTAAAATGTTAAATGGTTTATGAATGGTCAAAGATATTGTCAGTGATTTATAATGCAAGATATTTTCATTGCCTCCTAAATTATGAACAAAATCAGTCAAAAATTACTGACAAGATTTTAGGGCTGAAAAGTTAAAATGTTAAACGGTTTGAGTGATGAAAGATATTGTCAGTTATTTTATGATGCAAGATATTTCTATTACCTCCTTAATTATGAACAAAATCAGTTAGAAAACACTGACAAGCTTTTAGGGCTTATAAGTTAAAATATTAAATGGTTTCTAAGTGGTCAAAAATATTGTCAGTGATTTTATGATACAAGATATTTCTATTACATCCTTAATTATGTACAAAATCAGTTAAAAAATACTGACAACTTTTGACAACTTTTAGGGCTGAAGAGTTAAAATGTTAAATGGTTTCTGAGTGATCAAAGATATTATCAGTGATTTTAGGGAAAATCGTATTTTAGTCCCTGTAGTTTGCCTTAATCTGGGTTTAGTCCACGGTTTTTTGGTATTGTAACTTTCAGTCTATCTGTATTCTGACAATATGGATTCCAGTCCTTACCGTCAAATTCTGTTAGGGTTCTGTCAAGTCAACGGGGGTCAACAAGGGTAAAAAGGTAAAATAACATCAGATATTCTAGAAGCTTATGTAACCAAAGGGTATAATAGTAATTTAAAAATTAATTTTAAAAAAACAAATAAATATTATTAAATTAAATAATAAATTTTATTATCAAGAAATTAAATAATAATTAAATTTTAAAATATTAAATAATATTAAAATAATTAATAAAATATACAAAACTATAATAAAAAATAAAATAAAATAAAATAAAATAAAATAAAATAAAAAACAAGTTAGTTAATTAATTAAAAAACTAAAAATTTAAAACATATTTAATAATATATATATATCAGATAAAATATATATATATATATAATAAATATTAGTCATTGTATACTCATTAATCTCAAAACCATTAAAGATCAAAACTTAAAACAATCCCACACCATTAGAAGCAGCTCATGCATCCAATTTCATCAAACACCTTAACAACATCCAATTTTTTCACCAATCTTCAGCTCACGCATTCACCGTCGCTCAACTCTGACGAGGTAAGCCAAGTTTGCTAGCTAGCTATTACTCCATTCGAAGATATATTTTGCATGATTTAGGGTTTTGGAATTGGGGATTTTGGGAAAATAGAGTTTTGTGAGTGATGTTGCTAAATAAATCGCAAATTGAGAGAGAAAAGAAAGTGAAAATGAAAATGGTTTTGGGCTGCGATTGATCGCGATTTGGGTTTGTGGAATTTTTTTTTTTTTTTTTTTTTTTTTTTTTGGGATTTGATTGAAGAAATCTGGAAAACTAAATTTTTAGGTCGATGATGATGGTGATGGTGAAGATGATGGTTGAGTGGGTGTTATGATGAAGATTTTTTTGATCATGATGATGGTTAAGGGTCGATGATGATGGTGATGGTGAAGCCGATGGTTGAGTGGGTGTTGTGTTGTGTTCTTGGTTTCTAGATCCAAAAAAAAAAAAATGAATTTTTTTTATGAAGAGATGGATTTGGTGGAAGTCTAGATTGGATCTCAACCGTCCATCTCATCAGATGGACGGTTGAGATCCAATCTGGACTTCCACCAAATCCACAATTTTTTTTTGAATTTTTTTTATGATTTGGTGGAAATCCAGATTAGATCTCCACCGTTCATCTGATGAGATGAACGGTGGAGATCCAACCTGGACTTCCACCAAATACACAAAAAAAAATTTATTTCTTTTTAAATTATTTTAATTTTGGTTTTTAAGAAGAAATTAAGGGTAAAAGACATAAATAAGGGTATTTTAGTCTTTTTAGAGAGAGCAGCAGTCATCAGGGCCAGAAGAGTCATTTTACACGCCTGACATGTCAGAATCCGTCTTTTTAATGGATTTTGTCACAGAAGGACAAAAAGTTACAATAAAAAAAAAAACCGTGGACTAAACCCAGAATAAGGCAAACTACAGGGACTAAAATGCAATTCTCCCATGATTTTATGATACAAGATATTTCTATTACATCCTTAATTATAATCAGTCAAAAAAGTACTGACAAGCTTTTAGTGCCGAAGAGTTAAAATGTTTAATGGTTTTTGAGTGGTGAAAGATATTGTTAGTGATTTTATGATGCAAGATATTTTCATTGCCTCCTTATTTATGAATAAAATCAGTCAAAAAACCACTAACAAGCTTTTATGGCTAAAGAGTTAAAATGTTAAATGGTTTAAGTGATCAAAGATATTGTCAGTGATTTTATAATGCAAGATATTTCCACTGCCTCCTTATTCTTACGAACAAAATCAGTCAAAAAAAAAAAAAAAAACAGTGACAAGCTTTCAGGACTGAAGAGTTAAGATGTTAAATGGTTTCTGAGTGGTCAAAAATATTGTCAGTGATTTTATGATGCAAGATATTTTTATTGTTTCCTTAATTATGAACAAAGTTAGTCAAAAAAAAACACTAACAAACTTTAGGGCTGAATAGTTAAATTGTTAAATGGTTTCTAAATGGTCCAAGTTATTGTTAGTGATTTTATGATGAAAGATATTCCCATGAAAGAGAAAGAAAGGGATCATAAAGACCAAATCAGAAAGGGATTGTTGCCTTGTTGAGTTGTTGAGGCTTTGGTCAAAGATATTGTCGGTGATTTTATGGTACAAGATATTTCCATTGTCTCCTTAATTATAAACAAAATCAGTCAAAAAATACTGACAAGTTTTTACGGCTAAAGAGCTAAAATAGGAAGCGGATATTGATACCCATAAAACTTATTAGTACACTCATATTTTATTAAAAAATTTAATTACAAAAATATCCTAATAGAAATTTACCAATAAGGACAAATTACTTTAATTAAAAATAAATCAAATACTATATATACTCGTTAATTACACTCATATCTCAATTATATTTCTTTATTGAAAAAAACTTACCTTTCAAAAAAAAAAAAAAAAATACTTATGATAAACCCTAATTTTTATGATAACCCTAATTAAACTGTAATTTTATTTTAAATTTCAAAACTTTCTCATTATCACATGATTATCATATTGTTTTTGTCTTTCTTTTATGTATAGTTATGAACTTTATTAATAAACAAAATATATTTGTTTTAACGATAACTATAGATATCAACAATTTTTTTTTTTTTTTAGATAGCTTTATAAATAATAAAATTTTAGATTAAAATCTCTTGACTCTATATACGGTTCCACATATTCCCTTTTAAAAGGCTCCTACATTCAAGATATTTCCAAAAGTAAATTGGATCATCATTAAAAGAGGATTTGATTCAAAAAATAATATGATTTATATATATATATAAATTGTGTGTGATAATAATTTAAGAGTGTTTATAAATAATATGTATTAAAATAAATATATTTATTTCAATAAGGGTACTATTGACATTATGATGGGTGCTTATAGTAATATTTATTTTTTAAATTTTAGACATAGGTGTACTTATAAAAATGGGTGTACTAATAAGTTCTATGGGTGTCAATATCCGTACCCGCTAAAATATTAAATGGTTTCTAAGTGGTCAAAGATATTGTCAGTGATTTTATGATGTAAGATATTTCCATTGTCTCCTTAATAATGAACAAAATCAGTCAAAAAATACTGACAATCTTTTACAAGAGTTAAAATATTAAATTGTTTCTAAGTCGTGAAAGATATGGTGATTTTATGATGTAAGATATTTTCATTGCCTCCTTAATTATGAACAAAGTCAATCAAAAAACACAGACAAAATTTTAGGGTTGAATAGTTAAAATTTTAAATGGTTTCTGAGTGGTCAAAGATATTGTCAGACTGTCAGTGATTTTATGATTCAGGATATCCCCATGACAGAGAAAGAAATGGATCACAAAGACCAAATCAGAAGTGGTTGTTGCCTTGTTGAGTTGTTGGGGCTTTGGTCAAAGATATGGTCAGTGATTTTATAGTGCAAAATATTTTCATTGCCTCCTTAATTATAAACAAAATCAGACAAAAAATACAAAAAATACTAACAAGCTTTTAGGGTTGAAGAGTTAAAATGTTAAATGGTTTCTGAGTAGTCAAAGATATTATCAGTGATTTTATAATACAAGATATTTCCTTTACCTTCTTAATTATGAACAATATCAGTCAAAGAACACTAACAAGTGTTTAGGGCTGAAAAGTTAAAATGTTAAATGGTTTTTGAGTGGTCAAGATATTGTTAGTGATTTTATGATTTAAGATAGTTCCATTGCTTCCTTAATTATGAACAAAATCAATCAAAAAATACTGACGAGCTTTTATGGCTAAAAAGTTAAAATGTTAAATTGTTTCTGATTGGTGAAAGATTTGGTATGTGATTTTATGATGCAAGATATTTTTATTGCCTCCTTAATTATAAACAAAATTGGTCAAAAAATACTGACAACTTTTAAGGAAGAAGAGTTAAAATGTTAAATGGTTTCTGAGTGGTCAAAGATATTGTTGATGCAAGATATTTCCATTTGCCTCCTTAATTATGATTAAAGTCAAACAAAAAAACACTGAAAATCTTTTAGGGCTGAAGAATTAAAATGTTAAATGGTTTCTGAGTAGTCAAAGATATTGTCAGTGATGTTTTGACGCAATATATTTCCATTGCCTCTTTATTTATGAACAAAATTACTCAAAAAAAACACTTACAAGCTTTTAGGGCTGAATAATTAAAATGTTAAATGGTTTGAGTGGTTAAAGATATTTTCAGTAATTTTATGATGCAAGATCTTTTCATCGCCTCCTTAATTATGAACAAAGTCGGTCAAAAAACACTATCAAACTTTTAGGGTTGAATAGTTAAAATGTTAAATGGTTTTTAAGTAGTCAAAGATATTGTCGGTGATTTTCTGATACAAAATATTCCCATGACAGAGAAAAAAAGAGATCACAAAGATCAAATGAGACAGGGTTGTTGCCTTGTTTAATTGTTAGGGCTTTGGTCAAAGATATTGTCAGTAATTTTATGAGGCAGGATATTTTCATTGTCTCCTTAATTATAAACAAAATCAGTCAAAAATACTGACAAGCTTTTAGAGTTGAAGAGTTAAAATGTTAAATGGTTTTTGAGCGGTCAAAGATATTGTCAGTGATTTTATGATGCAAGATATTTCCATTGCCTCATTAATTATGAACAAAATCAGTTAATAAAACATTGACAAGCTTTTAGGGTTGAAGAGTTAAAATGTTAAATGGTTTTGAGTGGTCAAAGATATTATCAATGATTTTATGATGTAAAATATTTTTGTTGTCTCCTTGATTATAAATAAAATCAGTCAAAAAATACGGAAAAGCTTTTAGGGCTGAAGAGTTAAAATGTCAAATGGTTTCTGAGTGGTGAAAGATATTATCTGTGATTTTATGATGTAACAATTTTTCCATTGCCTTTTTAATTATGAACAAAATCAGTCAAAAATACTAACAAGCTTTTAGGGCTAACGAGTTAAATTGTTAAATGGTTTATGAATGGTCAAAGATATTGTTAGTGATTTTATGATACAAGATATTTCCATTGTCTCCTTAATTATGAACAAAATCAGTTAAAAAGTACTGACAACTTTTAGGGCTTAAGAGTTAAAACTTAAAATGTTAAATGGTTTCTGAGTAGTTAAAGATATTGTCAGTGATTTTATGATGCAAGATATTTCCATTGCATCCTTAATTATGAACAAAATTAGTCAAAAATATACTGACACACTTTTAGTGCTGAAAAGTTAAAATGTTAAATGGTTTCTGAGTGGTTAAAGATATTGTCAGTGATTTTATGATGCAAGATATTTCCATTGTATCCTTAATTATGAACAAAATCAGTCAAAAATATATTGACAGACTTTTAATGCTGAAAAGTTAAAATGTTAAATGGTTTCTGAGTGGTCAAAGATATTGTCAGTTATTTTATGATGCAAAATATTTCTATTGCCTCCTTAATTATGAATAAAATCAATCAAAAAAACACTGACAAGCTTTTAAGGCCGAAGATTAGAATGTTAAATGGTTTCTGATTGGTCAAAAATACTGTCAGTGATTTTATGATGTAAGATATTTCCATTGTCTCTTTAATTATGAACAAAAATAGTCAAAAAAAACATTGACAAGTTTTTAGGGCTGAAGAGTTAAAATGTTAACTGGTTTCTGAGTGGTCGAAGATATTATTAATGATTTTATGATGCAAGATATTTCCATTGTCTCCTTAATTATGAACAAAGTCAGTCAAAAAACACTGACAAGCTTTTAGGGCTGAAAAGTTAAAATGTTAAATGGTTTCTGAGTGGTCAAAGATATTGTCAGTGATTTTATTATGCAAGATATTCCCATGTCACAAAGACCAAATCAGAAGGGGTTGTTGCCTTGTTGAGTTGTTGAGGCTTTGGTTACTATACTTTGTTAAATTTTCCTCTATATATACATAATATATCTCTCTCACCCAAAAATAAGTTCAGACTTCAAAGTGTACAATTAAAAAAATAGTAATACTGTAATACGATATGACTAAAAAAACAATAACTCAAAATTCAACTCAAATCATGTGTGTGGTGATGACAACTCACTTGTAAGTATAAAAAATATCATTTGGGTGAAAAATATGGTAATCATGGTAATGACGATACACACAGTTAAAGGTGTCCACCGATTTCGGACCCAAACTAATGTTGGGCATATTTACTGTATAGATAGGATCGAGCTGGATTTAAAGTTTCGGTGAAAAACATGAGGGTCAATCCCTTTTTTTTTTTTTTTTTTTGAGGGGAAAAAACTATTACAAAGAGACACGGCATTCAGCCGAGAGAAGTGAACTAATACAAGGAGGAAAATCCTCCAGCCAAAACAGATCCTCTTCACAAGAGAGGGCGTTTTTAGCTAAAACATGGGTTACTTGGTTAGCCGATCTAGGAAACAAAGCTAATAGAATGACAACAAGACTGAAAAAACAAACTATGAATATCAGACATAACAGCACCAATATCCGAAAGGAAACAACTACCATTATTAAACCAGTCCACTAAAACCTTAGCATCAGATTCAGCTCTACACGGAAATAAACCGGAATCCAAAGCCAGCTGAAGGCCACAACGCATCGCCATCGCTTCAGCAACTTGCGGAGAGAAGGTCGCATTCATACGTTGAGAGCTACAAGCCATAACCAAACCATTCGAATTGCGGATAACAATCCCAAAACCCACCAACCGACCACTCCCATCAAGGGCTGCATCACTCTCTACCTTGACCTGACTTGTTTATTTAATTCCACAACATTCACCAACAAACTATAGTGATTAATTGACGAACGAATTCAAATTTATTTATATATTACATATTTATAAATTATTAAATGCCATCACCCATACCCAAATCAGACCTGTTACTTTAAAATTTTATTTCCTTTAAAAAAAACTTCAAAATTTTACTATGTTTTATTTTCTTTCATTTTAACTTCAAATTTTACTATAATTATTTATTAAACAAAAACATATATAAAAACTAATTATTTACTATTCGGACCATACTTTTTCGGGTTCGGATCAGACTCGGTTCGCACAATAATTTATAAAAGCCTAGTTCGAATTTGGGTTTTAAAATATTAGACCCGGACCAAATTAGGACCTCAACAGTACCAGGTCAGACCGGACCGGACCGGATTTAACATAGCTTTTGAATCACTCTTGAAGATGTGATTGTTTTGAACTCTAGGCCTGAATTCCTAGGCTTATCTCCGTATTTCTCCCTTGCGAGTGTACAGAGATAATCCTCTTTTAAATACTTGTACTTTACAATCAAGCATTAACACTGTATTTACAGAGTCCTCCTCTTCAATAAACTTTGATTCCGAGCAAAGGATATAAAGGGCTCAAAATATTTTTGTCACTATTTGGGCCGGGTTTTGTAAGAAACTCAACACATTACTGATTCACGTTTAAAAGACACCTATTTAGGTGACCAGACAAAAATATCTTTTTATTTTTATTTTTTATTTTTATTTTTATTTTTATTTTTTCACTTTGTGTCATTTTTAAACCTATAGAGAAAACAATTGAGAGAAAACAATAGAGAGAGAAAGCAACCGGCTACAACAACATACGCCTAAAAATTTGACAGTGAACTCACCGGCGGCAGCTCTACAATCCAGAAGTCGACGAGAATCTGCAATTGTAATCTGAGCTTTTTTTTAACGAATATGAATAGGTTTGTCAATTTTGAATCCCCGAACCTTTTAACACTATCTCCGAGCCTTTTCAAACACTGTCCGAGTTTTTTTAACAGTAATCCAAGCTTTTTAATTTTTTATGAAAATGTTTGTCAAATTTGAATCTCCGAGCTTTTTAACACTATCTCCAAGCCTTTTCTAATACTGTCCAAGCCTTTTCAACATTAATCTGAGCTTTTTAATTTTTTATGAATAAGTTTGTCAAATTTGAATCTCCGAGACTTTTAACACTGTCTCCAAGCCTTTTCCGAACCTTTTTAACCATCAGCTATTTTTGTTAATTTTGTATCTCTCAGACTTTGTAAATAGTCTCCAAGCCTTTTCAATTAGATTCAAAATTCACACAACCAGCTTAATGTTTACAAAAAAAATCGGAGAACAAATGAAAAGGAACCCAATTAGGGTTTTAAATTCAAAAAAAAAAAAAAAAAAAGCTCTGGGGGCGTTGCCCCAAACTAATTATCCAATGAAGATGTATTGATAATGTTATGATGTTCGACCTCTATTGGAGGTCTGTCTATTAAACAGACCTCTATGAAGAAGATGAACGAATAAAAATCTCAGAAAACTTAAAAGTAAGAGAATGTGTAAAGTAAGAGTATTTTTGAAAATCACTTACTTTAGTGCCTTTTAAACTTGAGTTATTAAAGTGGTGCCCCACGTGCAACACTAACTCAAAAAGGTGACATTTCTTATCATTTCCACCGGATATAAAGGGATTTTATGAGGAAGGAGGAAACGTTGAAAGCTAAAACCCTAAATTGTAGTTGCATGGGTCATTATATATAGTAGAGTGTAGTCTCTGGATCCTACTTGGATCTTAATAGATAAAATGTGGGCCAAAAGCCCAACCTTTATTTTGTTTCTTACATAATCGTTATTTTATTTTGTTTTAACTATTACAAAATTTAAAAGTTTTAAGGAGAAAAACATTATTTATATAAGTCTAAAATAATGTCAAAAACGTCTGAAATCCAATCAGTTGGAAATCCTGGTTTAAACGTATGAAGCCATTTCGAAACATGTGAAATTAGGATTTGAATCCTCTCTTCACCTCATCATGTTCTCGTCTGAATTAATTCAATTTTTTGTAGTGTAAAGACATAAAAATAATATAAATAATGTAGACAATTAATTTGCAATATTGGACACATGCCAATAGATTATGAAGGTGTAGACAAGGTGGAGACACTCAAGGTGAGAAGAGGATCCAAATCCATAAGATTATATATTTTGCACCATCTGGGGGGGTTGTGTCGGTGAGAAAAATTCACTTAATTTTGGTTAGTTTAATTTCCTTACTTATATTTGTAAGATAGTACAGTAACATCAACTGAAATACATCTGCTGAGGATCACTGTTTTAGTATGTTATTGAGAAAGCTTTCGACCCATACTTGTAAAATGTGTGTTAAAGTAGCCTCAAGAATGCCAATACAGTGATCAAGCTATCCCACCACAAAAATACTCATTTTTATAAAATAAATTAAATTTATTGCAGAAACATTGAAATTATTTGTTGAAATTCCGAAGAAAACGAAAGTGATTTTTAAAGTTCTCCATAAAATTCATTAATTCACTACCAACTTCAACCTTGGCATCATGAAAGAATATCTTAATCATTGCTAGTACAAAATTAGCACCCCCTTCCCCTTTAAAAACATAAATTTGAAGGTCATGGGTTGTTAAAATACACAACGTCGGACCGGAGGCAGGTAGCAACTGGGAAGCCACATCCACCGGTAGTACTGAGAAAATATTCATCGATACAATGGGGAAGAAAAGCAAATTATACACATAAAAACAGTACATTTCAGAAGAAAAATGAAGCTGCTTAAGAAGTTAATTTCTCTGAAGTAAGAAAGTTTTGTACCGCCTCTAAGTCCGGAAGCACAACTGCACCAGATTTTTTCCATTCCTCGGCATCAGGTGTCTTAAACCTATCTAATAGTAATGCATGCATCCCCACACTCTTTGCTGGCAAATAGTCTTTGCGAATGCTATCTCCGATGTGCAGAGTTTCCTCTGGAGCAATGTTCCCAGCTCTTTTGAGAGCAATCTCATAAATTCTGGGGTCTGGTTTCTCTACACCTTCAAGACCAGAAAACACACCAAAGTCCCAGTCGGTCCCCTGTATTGTTAATCACACGAGGCTGTTAGGAAAACATTTGCTTGATGTAGCAAAACAGGAAAATGTACTGCATTTGTGTGTTTCGGATGAGGGCAAATCAGGTGTTCCAACATCACCTGTTCTTGAAAATTCATTCATTTGTGTCACACCATAGTATTCATAAGTCATATGCATTGGTATAACTAGATGTGCATATGTTATGATTTCAATCGGTAGCTTTCTAGACAAAATGAAAGTTCAATTAAGTTCAGAACTGGATTATGTAAAAGCAACTACAATTAAGGATTTAACATTCACTGAGATATGACAATTCGAAAAGATAATAGTTTGTTTACCTGGTTCAAACCCAAGGCTGGAAGAATTACATCTCGATAACGGTATTCAGCATTGCTGACAATCCCAACTTTTAGATTCTTTTCATGTGCCCATCTTAGGAACGGATGAGAGTCTGGAAAGATGGTATAAGGTGCAGATGAACCAAAAGATGCATATATGCGTCTAAATATCTTCTCAAATGTCTCCTCATCATAATCATAACCTGCCTGTTAGTGTGCCAAGATTTTCATGTCACAACAAATCAAAAAGGAAAATCTAATGATCGAAAAATATTTGATTTATACAAGAAAGGGCAATGAAAATGCCTAAAACTGTGATGTTGCATGCTATTATAATGACAATCTTACCCTGACAAAGGAATCTCTCACACATGTTTTCCACCACACGATGTTGGGCATTTTCGCTGCAAACCCGAAACATGGATAATTTTTTGCCATCTCTTGATATGCCAGTTTAAAGCCTCCATGCACTCTTTTGTAATCAGGGCAAGGCAGTCCAACAGATTTGGCCGCCATGCAATAGTAGTCACCAAGCTCCCCTTTGTAAGCCATGAGAGTACCGGTAACATCCACGGTGATACATCGTAACCTCGACAGCAAAGACATTGCAACAAAAGATGTGCAGCAGTTTCTCACGATTGAACAAAGTTACAATATGCCTATCAAAATAAGTATGTTTTGTGCTTTGCACAAAAAGGATCCCTCTATATTGTCGATCAATACTTCAGACAATCAAACAAGTTTGCATCTGCATAATTCAACAGTGTTTCTCGTTATTTCTGATAAGAAGATATATATATATATATATATATATAACACAAAACTCGGTCTTCTGACAAGGAAAGATGACAATAATGTAATAGAAACATCATTCAATATTTTTATCTTCTATAATTCTTAGTTTCTCTACGTTCTAGGACATATATAATCTAATCAAAGAATTATGATCTTTAATTCTGTGCATCGATTATGGCACTTTAGCATACTCAATATTGAGAATCACACATCTGATTGATGCTACTTAGCAGTGTTGACTCACTTTGGCACATAAAAGGAGCTATGGCAGGTTAAAATGGTGTTTCTTCATACTGATGCAGCACCATCTTCTCAATACCACTCAAAATTCAGACTACATGTCAAATGTTTGACTCTGAACTACCGTCATCAAAATGTGCTATAACGCCTATAACAATAAGCTTGATAGATTCAATGCCTGTGACAAATTTTACTTTTTTCACCTTGAAATTTAATTATTATCAATGTGAAACTGAGAATGTTTATATGTTAATAGAGCTAAACAGAAAAGGCTCTAAATCTCACCTCTCAAATAATATGAATCCACCTACTTATTCATGCTTACAACTCATAAAGTACCCTTACAAGTGTGTAAACCTACACTAAATTTCACAGTAATCAGTTGAAGTCGCTACATTTCAAGAAAGAAAATTCAATTGAACCATGCCTCAACCACCGCGATTCAATCGACAAGCACTTCTCACCCCCACAGTAAATACACATTTCTTAGACACACTACCCAAAATTACCATCTCAATGAAGGAAAAATCAATCTAGAGCCTTAATTTAGCCATGAAATTAAAAAGATATTGTTAATTGTTCCCTTTTACATATCCTAACAAAATCTCAAAAGATATATGGGAAGCAAGAGTTCGATTTATCCAAGGTAAAAATAGGACCTTAGACGAAAATTGATTCAATTAAGGACTATAAACTTTGCATAACAATGTAGATGGCTCAATTCACCTCCAGCCTTGTTAACCAAGAACATTCATTTCTCTAATTAAATGGCAAACAATAAAATTTAGTAGTGATAGAAACAAGGTAAATATTTTTAGTCTCAAACAAAGTCGATATCAATTTATATATTAAACACCCAAAAAAAAAAAATTAAAATTTCAAGAAAAAAAAAATCCAAACTAAACTAACTAAACGAGAGAGAGCGAAATGTCAACGCAAACCAGAGATCAACGAAACCCACAAAGGAAAAAAAAAACAATGGAAAATGAGACATACCCAGAAGTTCAAATGAAGTTATATTTGAGCAATAACAATCAAAATCAATTCATATCTTAAATATCAAAAAACAAGAACATTATCAAATTCACACAAGTCGAGAAAAAAATTAGCAATGCAAACAGGAGATCAAATTACTAAAGTGCAAAGAAAAAAAAAAAAAAAAGAATCCAAAGAAACAGATAAAAGAAAGCGAGAAACAAGACATACCCGGAAGCTCAAATCGACAGTAGATTGTTGTTTTGCTGTTTTCTTTTTGAAGTGGATTAACACAGCAGGCTCACCTTCAACTACACAATACTTTCATGGACTTTGGAAGTGTATATATACACGCATATGAGATAGAGACAATCCTAAGTCTTGTCGCTTTTCACTATAGTCCCTGTACATTTTAATAATTATGTTTCTTTTTTCTCTTTTTCAAAATTTCCGTTTCCTCCCATCCCAATTTTTTGGTGTGTCCCTATGAAATAGTTATAGTGAACATTGCTTTAATACAAAATCTTTTTTTTTTTTTTTTTTTTTATAAAAATAAATCACACTTTCAAAATATTGTTTGAACTGAATCATCATCTAACAAGACTTGGTGGTAAAAGCGAATTGCTCTCAGCCATACAATATCCTAGGTTCGAGCCGTTGCCACCACAATTGATATATATATATATATAAAATAAAAATAAAAATAAAAATTATTTGAAGTTTTTTATTTTACAACAAATCATTTTATTGATTAAATTTATATTTTTTTTTAGATTTTGGTCATTTTAAATAATATTTATTCTTACAAAATCTTTAACTATATTTTGTTAACAAACTATTTACATCTGTTCATTTTTTTTTTTAAATGATTAACTTATTGAAAATAATTGTACACCAACATTTGGATCATCTAAGAAGTAAAACTACTTGACTTATGTAGTAGATGAATTTTATTTCATCTTGTTCACTTCTTGCAAATAATAAAAAGAAAATGAAGTGAGTATTTGCTAAATTATAGAATATATCCTTTTTAATTGATCCCCAAAATAAATTAAGATGTATATTTTTATATAATATATGAATTATTAGCATAATACAATCTTAGACATATAACTATAAATGTATTTTCAGTACATGTAAATTTTGACGTATTATAAAGTATAATTTTGAATTGAAAAATTATAGTGTATATCAATTAACATGAAAAAAAAAAAAATTCATTAAAAAAAAATAAAATTGATAATCTAAAAATTTAATTGTTATATAATAAAATAAAATAAAAACCATGATTAATTAGGGATTTTATGATTCAAAATGCATATTTTGATACTTTTATTTCACTAAATAAATATTATGCATTTTAATCTTGGTATTGAATTTTCTTACTTCGTATTACATAGAAAGAACATAGAATTTGATATTACCAAAATCTAAAAAATATATATAAGAACTGCTATTAGTATTTAGATTCATGGATTTGAGGATACAGATGAATAGATTTTGAAAGTTATGGGGTTATAAACGTAAAATTACAAAAGCAAAGGGTACAGCGATTGAATTCTCAAAATAAAACCACCAAAAACCAGGGACGGATGCCTCCGGTTTTAAAAAAACAAAAACAGTTTTCGAATTTCCAAAAATTCTATAATTCAGGCTACCAAACTTATTTTTCAAGCCATGTATAATGTGTTGTATTATTTTGTGAGAATCAAAACCATGAGCTCCAATGGATTCCCCAAATCTTGTTTACTTTTTGATGGGGGTCCTTCTTGATATCTACTTTTGAGTTACCACTTACCAATCACCTAGATTTATTAACTTTTTGATGTGACCCGTAAAAAGGGATGGGATTGGGGTAATAGCAACAGATATAGATCCCCACTTTGAGAATAGGGAAGTGGAAATTTGGAGATTCTGAGAAAAATACTCATCCCTACCTGTAAATCAAATAATTGTCATTTTTTTATTTGAAGGTGCCATAGTATTATAATATATATATATATATATATTTTTATGTATAAATAAATTTTTAAATTTTATAAGAATATTGTAAGAGTAAGGGTCTAGAAAACTATCCCTCCTTACAAAGTATGCTTGCTACTTTATAAAAATTCTGTCAATTATAATTATAGCATTGATCATTTGGGTGTTTGTGAAAATACTACTTTCAATTCGTATATATATATATAAAAAAAAAAAAATAAAAAAAAAATAAAAAAAAAAAGTCTAATTCAAAAATGCTGAAAATTCAAGTGTAGAAAACCCGAATTTGATACTCAAATGCTAATATCTTGTTTGCTCAATTTTCACTCTTCCAACAATGATTATTGGTTTATATGAGTTTTTTTTTTTGTAACTAAATATGGAGTTCTGACTTTTTTTTGTTAAAATTTATGGCGAAGAAATTACGAAAATACCAACTAGAGAAAGGGAGACCGAAAAGAAAAACATGATGATTTTGACTAAACTATGCATTTTTGTTTTTTTTTTTTTCATTACTGCTATTTGAGGGCTACACATGAGAGAGGAATTTATATGGTTCATTGATCAATTATAACTCTTGTTTTTTTAAAAAAAATATATATTTATACGGTTACTGTTTCTTTTTTTATTATTATTATTTAATTTGTATTAGTAAAATATGAAAATAAAAGGATAAACCTTTTTTTTTTAAAAAAAATAAGAAAAGAAAAGGATAATTCTTTTAATAACAATCATTTGATTAATCCAAAGACTTTCATTAAAATGTGCTGATTGTAATACGGGGGTGCTGAACAAAATTTATATATATGTATATATATACACACACGGGGAAGGGATCGAGGGACACAATATTTGATACAATTTTAGAGCCATTAGATCCATGAGATTTGAATGAGTTAGATTTATTAAATTTATTTCTTTTTATTCTCCTTTATCTTTAACTTATTTATTTTTTTCTCTAATCATCCATCATAATAGGGCTGCCAAGACATATTTGAATGACTTACTTTTACAACTAATACATAGAGGTTACCTATTTCATTTTTTCTTTTTTTACTCACAGATATTTGTGTAATTATCCCCAATACATATATATATATATATATAGGGGTGTGCAAAATCCCACTAAACCGACCCAAACTAATTAACCTAACCCATAAAGTATGGGTTGGTTCAATTATTAATATAAATAAGAGTAATGCTATGCTTCCTAAATTTTTTCTCAAATAACTTCCCAAATGATGTTAGTATTTAAGTTGTCAACATCGCATCCCACATCATATAAACTCATGATTTACAAGATGTTAACAACTCACATGCCAACATCATTTGAGAAGTTTTTTTTGGAAAACCTAACATTTCTCATAAAATAAAGGTCAATTGGTTTGTCCAAAAGACAAACCGATAAATATCGGTTTAGTCTTAGGTCGCATGAAATGCAACCCATGCAACCCAAACCGAACTACAAATCAAAGAAAATAAAATTTAAAATAATATAATTCACGATTCCCATTTAGTTTAGGTTTTACAACCTACCCAGCTACCCAACTTTACTTTCAAAATTAAGCATAAAAGGGGTTAATTGCACTAGCCCTTACTTTATTAAATCTAGTAAGATTTCAAAAATATGTCTTAAATTAATACAAAACTCTTTGCTATCAAGTCAATCCATTAACTTTAACGGTTCACTAACCTTGACCTATGGAAAACCAAATATATCCTTACCACATCATCCCAAGCATGAAATATTTTTTAATTAGATATTGAAAAAAATATATATATATATATATATATCGGCTGTCTACGAAAACATCCTCAATTCACGGAGGAGCCTCCTTTGCGAATTGCAGGAGGTCGATCTCCGTGATCGGCGAAGATCTCTTCCTGTGAGTAGGAGATCATCAAAGATCTCTTGTTTCCTTCGGCAATGGAACTCCACCGCGGGTAGATTATATTATTATTATTTATTTTTTAAGTTTGATTTTTTTTTTCAATTTTAATTAAAAAATATTTTATGTTTGAAATGATGTGGCAATGGTATATTTGGTTTTCCAATTGTCAAGGTTAGTCAACCATTAAAGTTAACGAGTTGACTTGATAGCAGGGGGTGTTTGCATTAACTTAGAGATTTTTTTTGAAATCTTGCTAGATTTAATAAACTAAAGGTTAGTTAGTGTAATTAACCTACATAAAAGACTACCCTACTTTGTTTTACATTGATCAACTCAAAAAGTGCATTCTCTCTACCATTCTTTCACATCAAGCCATCGGGGCTCGTTTGGTGCGCGAGATTTGATAAGATTATTTTTAGGATGAAATTCATTTTAGTCTCTCTAGTTTGACCTAATAGTGAAAGTGGTCCCCTAGTTTTAAGAATTATCCCGTTAAGTCCTTCTATTAAATTTTCCGTTGAAAAAGTGCAAACTGACAAGGTCAGAGGGTCAAATGACCTTGCTGCCCCTGATTTTTGTTTTATATTTTTTAATTTAAAAAAAAATAGCTTTAAACATTATCAAAAATAACAAAACCCACACATGATTCAAATCATCATCATCATCTTTAAACCCAGTTCTAGGTTCAACAAATCCACCCAAACCACCACCAAATCCACACCCAATTCATCAAACCTCCCAATGCCCAAACCAAGACCTGGTTCGAACCACCACAAATCCACTCAAACTACCACCAAATCCACACCCAAACCCAGAAACCAGATTCATCAAACCTCCAAACACCTAAAACCAGAAACCTAACTCGGTTCATCAAACCTCCCAACACCCAAACCCAGAAACCCAATCCAGTTCATCAAACCTCTCAATACCCAAACCCAGAAACACAACCCAGTTCATCAAACCTCCTAATACCCAAACCCAGATCTGGTTCGAACCACCACAAATCGAAGTGGTAATCGCACACCTTCCACTTCTTTCTCCATCGCTTGTCAACCATTCCTTTGATTGACATAGGTCACGAGCGATCTAATTCAAAGGAGAATGCTTTGGTAGAATTCATTTTGTGTGAAAACACACCAAACCCCAAATCAAAACCCCAGAAATTAATCCGCAATCAACCTTCAACCGAACCAAACCCCAAATCAAAAACCTCAAATCGGCACCAGTAGATTTGAAAATGTGGATGAGAGAGAGAGAGAGAGAGAGAGAGATCGCAAACCCCAAATCAAAACCCCAGAAATCAATCCACAATCAAACCTTCAACCGAACCAAACCCCAGTAACACACCACCACCACCCCCAAATCAAAAACCCCAAACCCCAAATCATAGATTTGAAACAGAGTGTGAATTCGAAACCAAACCACCCACACCCACACTTAAATCCATTCGATGATGATGAAGAAGAAGATTTGTGAGAAGAAAAAGAAGAAGATCCGTGAGAAGAATGGTGAGAGATCGAGAGAGAGAGAGATCGTGAGAGAGAGAGAGAGAGGAGAAAGATTGGTGAGAGAATGTGATAAGAATTTTTTTTCATTTATTTTTATTTTTAATGTTTATTTTTTAATTAAATTAATTATTAATTACTTTTTAATCGGATTGATGTTAATTCAAAATTTTAATTGTTTTAATTGAAATTATTAATTTAAACCTTACTTTTACCATTATACCCTTAATGATCTGACGGAACCCTAACGGAATTGAACGGCAGGGACTGAAATATGGATTTTTAGAAACTAACTGGACTTGTCAAGATAAAGCTGAAAACTGGGGGACCACTTTGGCTATTAGATCAAACTAGAGGGACTAAAATAAATTTCACCCTTATTTTTATGAGAGTAGATTGGATTGAATATGATTAGACTAAAATTAGTGCTATGATGTGTTTTGTGATGTATAAGATTAGATTAAAATAGTCATATATCTTGTTTGGTGTGGTATGAGATTAGATTAAAAATAATTTTATTATATATTTAATACAATGTGAAATTGATTAATAAAAAAATTAAAATTAATTATTTTAAATTAATTAATTTTTTTAATTTTTTTAAAATAAAAAATATTTAAAATTAATATTAACAAAAATAAAATTATTTAATTATTATTTAATAATTTTAAAATATTATAAAATATTATAATAAGATATATAATATAAATATAAATTTTTATAATTAAATTAAAAAAAATAAAAGAAGAATAATTTTCTTTAAAATATGAGATTAAATAGCCCCACCTCACTTGGATAAAAAGGTTTCATAGAATTGGATTTGTTAAAATAGTTACTTAAATTAAATTTTGAAAACACAATTAAAATATTTAAAAATAATTTAAACCAATTTTAAACAAAATAATATTTATTTTATTTTTTTAATGTTTAAAATAAAATATTTTATTAATTATTAAAATGTAATTATATTTTAATCACATAAAAAAATAAAATAAATTGAAATGAAAAAAAAAAAAAAAAAAAGCAGAAGCATAAAGTGGTGGAACTAATTAGTCCCATATTGATGGGATAAGTTGCTTGCATGGGATTAAATAATCTCATCCCATACAAGCAACAAACATAGGATATAGGACTAAAATTAGCCATATTTTATCACATGTAACAAATATGACCTCAAGATAATACTACTATATATATATATAATATAGTTACTTTTTATTTTACTTTTTTATTTAAATATTTTTTGATAATATAAAAAATGATTTTTTGAGTTCAAATCTAAACCGATAAACCTAGTCAAACCAACCAAACCTTTTTCGGTTTGGTTTGAATCGGTTTGGGAAATCATATTGGTTTGGTTTTGGTTGAAATATAGCCAAACCGATCCATATTGGTTTGGTTTGACGTTAAACTTCAACCGAACTAAACCGAAAATGCAAACCCCTAGAAATATATAATTAATATAGGAATATATATACAATTATCTTGACATCATAATAACTTGGTAAAAAAAAAAAAAGCATAGCAGGGGAGGATTCATATATATAATATATTGTCATGTCTTGAGTCATGCTACTCATATTGAACTCAATAGATATTGTCATAGGTCAGCTTGGGCAATTCATTTTGCTAACAGTGGCGTAGCTCAACTGGTAGATGGATGAGCTTAGAGTTTGGACAAATGACTTACTGGTCAGCGGCTCAAATCCTAATAATGGCGAAGCTTTCAAAAAAATACATAGTCCCGAATTAATAAATATTGTCATATTGAACTCAATCAGTTTTTTGATTATGATGTCTTCTTCTAACTCTAGGTGAATTTGTCACTCCATAGAAAGATTTTTTTATTTTATTTTTTTTGAATGACCATAGAAATATTTATTATGTGAATATTTAAAGAGGAGAAAAACGTGAGAGACAAGGGAGAAGATAAAATTAGAGAAAATAGCACTATACACCATTAATTGGTGGGTGGAGTTTCAAAAAGGTCATTGACTGTTTAAATTATTCCAATATCACCATATTGACAAAACATTATTCCAAAATCACCATTTTAACAAAACATTGTTCATTGGCAATTATTCTGTTAAAATAATGATTAATTTGGGGTAACATCAAACTTATTTCATGATTAATTTATTATTTAATTATATATATATATATACACTACAAGAATTTTAGTCTTCCCAGACAAAACTTTAGGAGACAAAGCAAGATTTGTCTGGAAATATAACTTTTCCCCACAAAACTCATAATGTGTCTGGAAAGGTTACATTCCCCCACAAATCTCAAGATTCGTCGGCTAAGGGTACAAAATATTTCCCAACCTTTCCCCACAAAATAATTTTCATCGGGAAATGTCACATTTCCCCACGAATCTCAAACTTTGTCGGCTAAGGGTACAAAAATTTTCCAACCTTTCCCCACAAAATGATTTTCGTTGGGAAAGGTTACTTTCCCCCACAAATATCAAAATTCGTCGGCCAAAATTCGTCGGCTAAGAGTACAAAATTTTTCCCAACCTTTCCTCACAAAACGATTTTCGTCGAGAAAGGTTACCTTTCCCCATAAATCTCATAATTCATCGGCTAAAGGTACAAAATTTTCCCCCACAAAACTCAAAATTCGTAGGGAAAAGTTAATTAAAATTAAAAATATATATACTAAAATTAATTAATTAATTAATTAATTATATGCTAAAAAATATTAAAAGTTAATGGATAAATCCACCACCACCACCAAACTAATCAGTAGTGGACACCCGGTACATAAAACTTTGATTAAATAAAATATATTGAAATGGGGATGGGGACCCCATCCCCATTTCCTCATTTTCCCTAAAACATATATAAATATAATTATATATATATATATATTAATATATGGAATGTTTGTTTTTTTATTGTTAATTTATAATTTTTTGTCAAATGGGAAAATGGAGAAACGGGGAAAAATGGGTAAATGGGGAAAAACGGGAACTAAGGTTGGAGATAGAGATACCTCCCCCAAAAATTCCCCATCCCCATTTTCCCCAAATTGTGGGGTGGGGTGGTTGATGGGGGAAGGGTTTGGGAAGTGAGGATGGGGATGGTTAGACCTATATCCATCCTCATTTCTCCAATGTGCAACCCTAAATCTGTCCTTAATTGTTAATAAATTAACTCTTATCACATTCTCGATTAGTACAATCTCAATTGATTACCACTTTGAGGTATTGATCATTTAATTAAATAACAAAAATTGAAAAAAAAAAAAAAAAAAAAAAAAAACATTATCACAAAACCTGAATTTTTTTGCAATCCAATAAATATTTTTCAATATGTTTGTCATTCAAATTATATTTTTGATTAGTTGAATAAATTTAAATTTATCTAACAAGTTTTTTTTTTTTTTTTCCTAACAACTCATATAGGTTATATATAAATATAATACAATTTTTAACAGATAAAGTGTTGTAGTTCAGGGTTAAAGGCTTACCACTTTGATATGAGGTTGCAAGTTCGATTCCTCAAAATGACAATTAATTGTCAATATTATTAAAGGTGGGTAGGCGGCGGTCGACAGTGGGGTGGGCCGAATGGCGGACAACAATTGATACTTTTTTTTTCTTCTATGAAATGGCTAATTTGAGCCATTTAAAAAAATTAATGGTCATTTAGGGACTACCTCACTAAATCAGTGGTTTTAGATATCACTGACCCATAAAATTATCAGTGAAGAGGGAAAAAAAAAAAACCTTAACACTATGGCCACGTTTGATTTTTTGTTTGAAGACTGAACAGTGCTGAATGTTACTGAAGATAGAATAATGACTGAAAACTGAAAACTGAAAAACATGTTTGTTGTTTTTTTTCACTGAAAACTGAACATAAGTGAAAAGTTGTTTGTTTTTTTAAGTTATAAATATCTGAAAATAAATATTTTTACCTCTATACCCTTCTAACTATTATTTGTTATATATTTACATTTTAATATATTAAGGACAACTCTAACATGTAATTAATTATAAAATAAATTTATTTAGTTATTAATAATTATTCAAATTTATATTATTCTGGATTGGTTGGTTTGTGAATAGATTGTTTTTTTTTTTTGTTCTAAATTTAATATCATTATCAATGAATACAACATGACTATCAATTTTTTTTTTTGAACAGTAAACAATTATTAAAAGGGCAACAACAACCTAAAGTAGAGCACAAACAGCGACAAAAGCAAACAACCAAACCACGCCAGCAAGACCAAAAAAAAAAAAAAAAAAAAAGGAAAAGGCAAGAGCAGGAAATAGATTAAATTATAAATATAATTAGGGCTTTAACATAAGACAAAATTGGAAATAGATTAAATTGGTGAGAATAGTTTTGGAAGTAAAACTTTGTATTAAATTCTCCTGGATTTGTGTTAAGTGAAAAGTGAAAAAACTTCACTTTTCAAAACAAGTGGTTTTAGGTGCTCATTACTACTTACAAAAATCAAACAAAATAACTTAATAGAACACATTAAGTGTCATTCAGTGTTAAGTGGAAAAATCAAACAGCTTATGTTTGGTTTGATGGAAATGAAAGGAAAGGAAAAGAAATGATACTGAGGAAAGAAAAGGAAAGGAAAGGAGAGGATAGTGGTTTTAATGATTGTTGTTTGGATGGTTATGGGTGGAAAGGAAAGGAAATGATAGTCGGTTTTATTTATTACGAAAATACCCTTCTTTTTACAATATAAATACAAACAATATATAAGGTTATTTTTGGGATTTAAAAAAAATATATTAATGGTGGATTCCTTTCCATTCCTTTCCCTCCCTTTCCTCTCCCTCCCTTTCCTCCTAAATTTGGATGGAACCAAAGTGTTTAAAATAGAAAGAATTATTCCACTCATTTCCTTCCATTTCCTCCATTTTCTTTCCTTTCCCTCTCATTTAACCATTCAAACAAGAAATTAGAAATCCCCCCAAATCCTTTCATTTCCTTTCTCTCAAATTCCTTCAAAACCAAAAAAGAGGAGAAGAGGAGAAACATTAATTTAATTTAATTAGGGAAATTAATTTGAGAGATGAAAGAGAAAGGAAAATAAATTAATATAGATAAAGAAGAAGGAAATAAAAAAGTAAAAAATTTATTAAATCTAAGCGATTCAAATTTATAGATCTAATGGATGGAAAATCATATCAAATATTGTGTCTCCCGATCTTTCATAGTGTATATATATATATAATTTTTGAAAGAATTACAAATTTAAGTTAATATAGTGCAACTCAACCCATATTTATATTTTATATACAGTATGTCTTTTCCATAGAGATGTCAGAATCGGCAGATTGTGTCAACTGGGCTTCAATACTTTTTTTAGCCTATTTCAAGTGTGTTTTTATCACTCAAGTCTTGCTCAGGCTTACAACCTCTAAATATTGTATTATTCATTTATTCGTTACAAATTAATTCAAGATTTTTTCCTTTTATTGTTTTTTTCCCTAAGAAATTAAATATTTTGGACAGTCACGAATTAATTCAAGAAATAATTATAACAAATGATTTTATAATTAGATGAAAATTATCAGACTTTAAATGCTCTTTAATAGCCTTTAAATCCCTTCACTTGTCATTTTTTTTTCACGAATATCATAATACATTTTATACTTTCTTTATCGTAAGAATATGAAGTCTAACATTAATATGGGAATTAGCTAGGTTGGAGAAAATCTCCAGAGCACAGGTGCATACACTAAAGATTTGACATGTGGAATGTACGGATTTTAAAAATATTTAACACAAAAAATATTAGAGGGAAGACTGAAGAGAGAAGAGAATAATTAAGTGGTTCCGTGATTGTGATTCTATCAATCACTAATCTCAATCAATCATCCATATAAGTTATAACAAGCATTATTAGATTTAACAATGCATACAATAATTATAATTAGATGGTAATATATAGATTAATAGTACATATATGAAGACCATGTGTTGAATTGGGGTCTATATTATATGAAAGCTTGAATCATACCATGTGATATATATATTATATGATTTTATAAAGAATTTAATTGTGATCTTTTTTCCTATATTTATTAGAGTAATTATCTGTGCCGTGTGTGTACAATGGGCCTTGTCATGTGTGTGTCGATTATAAAAGGATAAAAATAAAATTGTCTTTGATTCTATATATACTCTAATGGTTTAGCCAGTAATCAGAAAATATAAGATTAGTTACACAAATACCATGATTTCATCTTTGGTTGCATTTGACCTTTTTTTGGCCAGGTTTCCTTCCTTGAGATACACTCATACACATAGGCAACAGTTTCTGCAGAATCTGAAGCAGTTGACTAGATATCTTGTTGTTACTTTACACTTGTGTTTACACTTTTTATTGCAATAACCTTGTAAAATTAAGAAAATTTTCCGTTAGAAAAATCACATGCACCCCATACATATTTTTAAACAAACTAAACAATTAATATATTCATATAATATTAATTATATTGATTATATAACTTTAAAATGTGGACTACACACTCCCAATTGTGTCATGTCACTCTATATGTTACAGAGTCGACATTCTACGTTTTCATATGATGAAGTGGGTTTTATATGATTATATAGTTGCAATCATCCTTTCTGGTTTAACATATTAGTCATTGTAGTACTCCCTCTAGTTTTATTTACGGTTTTTTTTTTTTTTTTTTTACAAACTTATAATTTTACTTTTCTGTTAAATATAAACAAATTAAAACATTTAAAAGATATATCTATATGTAAATAAAGTGAGATGGATCTCCACCATCCAATTTCTTTTGAATAATCTAAAAAATGTAATTTAAAAAAGAGAAGGAAAAAAATGAAAATGATGGATCCATTTGTCCATCTAAAGGTGGACGGTGGATCTATGAAGATCCAATCTAGATTTTCACTACATCCCTTTCCGGATCTCCATGATCCGGAAGGAGTATATCCATAAATGAAACTAGAATGTGTATAATGACTAGTATGTTAAACTAGAGATGTTTTTATTTTTATTCCTTAATTTAAGGAAAGACAAAAACTAGGGCCGATTACAGTAACAGCTAGTGAGGTTTGTCATATTAATAAGAGAAGGCAAGGTTTGTATGGTATTACACAATGCCTGTTGAAGAGCCCGAAATCTCCAGTTGAATTTTCGTGAGTCGGTGGGCACTGACAATTGTAGAGCAAAAATTAGTAGTCGTGTGCTATGAGATCCTGTAAAAAATAAGAAGGTAGAATGGAGCGAGGAGGGGGGGGGGGGGGGGGGGGGGGGGGGGGGGGTCCCATTGGGGACTCTCTGATGCTCGAGTTAGACAATTTATCAATGAATAGAATAATTTTAAATCAACAATTAAGATGAATAAAATCTAAATCAAATTGTAAATGAAGCCATCGAATCCTAGGTGGTGTCGTTAGGAGGGCCTTATGTTTGCTTGGGCTGAGCGTTTAGAAAGTTAAATTGCTTGGGGGAGACTAGGCATGTCTATCGTCGGATGAGTTTTATATGTAGAGTGTAGGTGTTGGTCGAATGAACTCACGAAACGTAGTAATTAATTGAATTGAGGTGACCCCACATTGATGATCAAACAGACTTGTAGAATGGATGTTGGCGAGTGGTTTAATAGGAGATGACTTGGTCGAACGACTTCAACTGGTGCTTGGTGCTATAATAAAGTTGTTTTTGGAGTTTAGCGATGGCTCTTGTAAGACTCAAGAATGGAAAAATATTACTGAAGGATCTGTTCAAAACGAATTAAGAGTAGAGTGAGGTTGATACCATCATCGTTCGTTGTTTTTAGTGAGTGAGAGTGGGAGAGCAAAAAATGCGTCCTTTTGCTTTGTGTGAGTGAGTAGGAGAGTCCAAAAAAAGGTCCCCACAAATGAAGTGGACCTCTTTTATTTATAGCCAATGAGCAAGGAATTAGCCAACAAGTTGATCACGTAATCTCATCAATCTCGGTTTGAGATCATGGACTGAGATACTTGATTTGTTGAGATTTGAATTTGAACTGATCAAGTGAATGACTATCTTGACTTGGTCTTTGCTGACTTGGTCATGGACTATAACTATTTGGATTTACGTTGGGTCTGTCTTCCGTTGGGCCTCAATGTTTGAGCTGTGCTATTTTTGGCTACCACAGTTAGCCCCCCACTCTTTGAGTTGAAGTCTTCAAATTAGAGAGTGGACTGTTTCGATTGATCGCTTGCGTTGACAGACGATCGTTGGTAAAGTAGAATCGAAAAATTATGGGCTGAATTATTTAAATAGCCTCATTCTTTTGTAATGAATTCCTAAGAAGTCGTTTGAGCTTGATTATTTTTGGCTCATTGAAGAGCGCTTTTTGAGGTTCCGTAGAGCATTTTTATGGCTCGTTGTATAACTTTTTTTTTTAGGCTCTATAGAGCATTTGTTGTAGCTCGTTGTAGAGCATTTTTGAAGGCTTCGTAGAGCATTTGTTGTAGTTCGTTGTAGAGCGTTTATATTATCTCAATATCAGGCTATAGCTTGTCGGCTACGGATAGCAATATAGTTCAAAATTTGTCACACTTTAATCATCACTTGGCTTTGATCTTTTTAGCTAGTTGTGGAGTGATAAAATGCACACTTGAGTTGTAGTTCGATGGAGTATTGTAAATTTACTCTTATCTTGACATATTTTGTTATTGGTTGCTCAACGCGGACCAGTAGTTCATTAAATAAATAAATCATTAATAGTAAAGTACTCGACAGTAAAATCATGGCAAAAATATTAACTAATATATCAAAGATCCATCTAAATTTTCACTTGACAACAATAAAAAAGAACATGTCTGAATGGATTTGAAATTTACTAACCTTTCCAGATTTTTGTGATTCGTTTTACCAGCACTTTGGAGAATTGGGAAGGAATTTTTTTTTTTTGTCTTTTCTCATTTTCCTTTACCGAAGGAACCATCAGCGTAACTAGTCTCGTAAAAGCATTTATTGGACATGCAACCTCGACTTGATTTCAATAGAGAGTTGATCATATTTGGAGGAATTGCAAGGAGTTGTACCGTGTATGATTAGACTATCCTGGAGTGCCAATATCTAAATTGCTTTTTGGTTCAATCAAATTTTCTGTGTATTTACATCAAAATGACTTTAACAAAAAATATTGTTAACACAAAATAATTTATCAAACCAAACAGTGATTCATATAGCTTTTTGAGTCCATAGACCCGGACTCGGACCCGTAGACCCGAATAGTGAGTGAGTTAAAAAAAAAATTTTAAAAATTTAAAAAAATTGAAGAATTTGAAATTGAAATTGAATCGAAATAATAATATTTCCTTTTTTATGTCCTCTATTTATTAATTTTTTATTTAGTTATTTATATATATATTTAAGTATATATATATTTTTAGTATTTTATTGTTTTTTTTTGGATCGTGGGTCCACGGGTCCGCGGGTCCAGACCCAGACCCGTGAATTTTCATGGGTCCTCGATCGGGTCTGGGTCTTCCTAAGACCCGTGGGTCCATACCCGAACCCGAACCCAAAATTTTTCGTGGATCTGGGTCCGGGTCTAATTTTTTTGGTCTGGTCTGGGTCTGGGTCTGGATCCAGTAGGACCCGACCTATTGCCATCCCTATTATGGACTGTAACTATTTGGATTTACGTTGGGCCTCAATGTTTGCATTGTGCTATTTTTTGGCTACCACACCTGCTCGCCATTACTCAACATTAATTAGTTAAATTATTAGTTTGATTACCTTTCACTTTCTATAAATGACCAAAATGTAAATCTTCGAAATCATTAATCCTTATTATATCTAGACAAAAAATAGGAAAAAAATTAAACTTTTTAAACAAGCTCGACCGTGGTATGTAGATGGCTTCATAGGCGTCGTCTGAATTTAATAAGCTACGATTGTGGAAGACTTCATGAAACCATCTCCATTAACTAGTTATGGTCAATATATGCATATTTTATTTTTATGATTCTTGTTTTATTTTATAAATTAAAATTAATTTTTATTGTTTTTTTATTATTTCTAGTATACCCTGGCCTAAACCTGTTAAATCATAACAGAAATTAACCAACTGTAGTAATTGACTTTAACGACGAAGAGGTTTCTATTATAAAACGAAAACCTAGCTTATCTCAACATGCATTTCAAAACACTAAGCAACCCTCAAAGGAGCTTAATTGGTGTAATTAGGTCCTATTAAAGTAAAAACGTACTATAAAGAAATTATATACCTGGTATACTGGAGACGAGCTAGAGATTAATGTACATATTGTTGGGGTTCAACAATGGCAGATTCGATGAGGACAGAAGAGGAAATATCCACTGATACAAGTAGCAAACTTGTTAAGACAACTTTAAGCTTCATTTTTGCTAGTGTGTTGGATAGCCTCTAGGTGAGCTTACATTGGTATTTAGAGATATGAAAAGAGAGGAGTCCATAAGAGAAAAATGTGAAAAATATTATTTGCTTTTAATAAATTTGTAATGAATTGAGTAGGATTGGATACCTTCACACTATAATTGGATACTAAACTATAGTCAACCAGCTAAAATATGAAATATACAACTAAATACAAAAAGTCAACCAATCAGAATTAATGGTACAAAGGAAAGAATAAGGGAATAAATGAGAAAATACATGAGAATAATCACAAAGTCAAGGATTAATTAGATGAGAATCACGATCCTTATCAGCTTTAAGTGCATTCCCCAGTTCAACCACTGTTCATATTCATCCCCCATAACCCCGTTATCAGGATGAAGTTTGACCAAGTTGGGGTGGGGGGCAACCTTATTTAATTAGGACTTAGTCACCTTATTTAGGACAAGTCTTGAACAAAACTGCTCTAAATTATGTGTATTTACAACATTTGAAGAGAAAAACTTGGTTCGACCATATCATCACGGGTCCTCCGTTTAAAAAAAAAAAAAAAAACCTTTTTTTTTTGGAAAAATATATAAAGAGTTTAGTGAATCGCAATGCTTATGGACGTTTGTGTAAATAATGCTAAATTTTGGTATATAATTCTGCACACTTTCTTATTTCATGCGGTAATGTATATATACATCAGGTGAAGGTTTGTGACCGAGACACAACCACCTAACTATTAGATAGCTATACAATTTGACTCTAACTATACAGCTGAAATATTGACAGAGGTAAAATACAATTTAAATACAATATGAGAGTTAACAGAGATATACTAGGACTGAAACACATAACTCATAACAAACTCATAACAGCCAATATGCCCCCTCAAGATAGGCCACGACATGAGAGGCCAATCTTGTCTTTGAGAGACTGAAAAATGGAGCGAGATAGCGGCTTCGTGAGAGCATCCGCAAGTTGATCATTGGACGAAACATGAGCAACACGAAGACTGCCGGACTGAACTTGGTCCCGAATAAAATGAAAATCGATTGCTACATGCTTCATGCGGGAGTGAAAGATCGGGTTGGAACATAATTGAGTAGCACCCACATTATCACAATAAATAACAGGCGCATGTGGTAACTTGAGACCAAGATCAGTGAGAAGAAAACATACCCAATTAAGTTCGGCAGCCGTGGTAGCAACAGATCGATACTCCGCCTCAGTGGAGGAACGAGCTATCGTGGTTTGTTTCTTTGAGCTCCATGAGATGGGATTGCGGCCAAGGTAAACAATGTAAGCACTAGTGGATGAGAAATCATCCTTATTTCCTGCCCAATCAGCATCGGAAAAGGCATGAAGTGCAACCTTAGAGTTCCGATGTATAACAATTCCCTCGTTCAGAGTGCCACATAAATACCGCAGAAGACGCTTCACAAGATCCCAATGATCCGATGTGGGCTGATGCATAAATTGTGACAACTTGTTGACAGCATAGGAAATGTCCGGACGGGTAAGTGAGAGATACTGAAGACTCCCAACAACTGTCCGGTATGTGGTGGGATCACTGAGAGGAGTGCCAGTGTGAAGACTAATCGACGGACTTGTGGGCAAGGGAGTTTGGACCGGCTTAGCCCCTGACATCTTAGTACGAGTAAGCAGGTCCAAAATGTAGCGCCTCTGTGACAGTAAAATACCATGGGTGTGTGGAACCACCTCCACACCAAGAAAATAAGAAAGAGGACCAAGATCCTTAAGAGAGAATCTGTGAGCAAGACTGTCAACAAATTGATCCACATAAGCCGAGCTATTACCTGTGAGAATAATATCATCAACATATATAAGTAGATATAAAATGCGACCATCAGTATTGAGAACAAAAAGAGAGGTGTCAGCATAAGAATTTCTGAAACCAGCTGCAAGTAGAAATTGACGCAACTCTTGGTACCAAGCCCGCGGTGCCTGCTTGAGACCATAGATAGCCTTCTTTAGTTTGCAGACATGTGTTGGGCGATCTGAGTCAGTGAATCCAGGAGGTTGAGCCATAAAAACCGTTTCTGTTAAGTGACCCTGAAGAAACGCATTGTTGATATCCAGTTGACGAAGAGACCAACCGTGGCTGATAGCAATACTAAGAACAAGCCTAACGGTGGTGGGTTTGATTACAGGACTGAAGGTTTCGAAATAATCCACACCGGGTCGTTGATTGAAGCCCTTGGCAACCAAACGTGCTTTATATCTATCAACTGAACCATCGGTTTTCCGTTTGATCCTGAAAATCCATTTGCACCCTACAATGTTGGAGGCCATTTCCTGCGGAACCAGTTCCCAAGTGCCATTACGAACAAGAGCATCGCATTCCTCTGCCATGGCCTGACGCCATTTAGAATCCTTTAAAGCCTGAGTCACAGTAGTTGGTTCAAAATCAGTCAGCGGCTGTACCTGTGTGTGAAGATTTAATTTTTGAATTGGTTTCCTAATGTTGGCCTTAGCTCGTGTCACCATGGGATGATCATTCAGAGATGAATGGGTGGTGTCAGCAACATGTGATGTAGAATCAACAGGAGCAGCAGCAGCAGTGAAGGAAGAGAGACCCGATGACCAGTGTGGCTGCTGTGAGGTGGCGGTGATAGGGGGAGCAGCTAGTGGGACCGAGGCAGCTGATTCAGAAGGCTCAGTGGCAGCTGGCGGTGAAGAAGCAGCTGGAGACTCCAACGGGCTGACCACAGCAGGTGAAGGCGCCTGAGAGGCAGGCGGAACAGCTGCAGCAGTTGGAGGTGACCGAGGTGGCACCAAGGCAGCAGGTACAGCAGGAACTGGAGGCTGTGGCAAGTCCTCTTGTAACGAGAGTGAAGGAGCTTCACAAGGGGACAATGCAGGAGAAGGCACTGCCGAGGATGATGAGGATGATGACCGACCGGGATGATGATGGGAGGAGGATAGTGGAAGGACAGGTGGAACCCAAGAGGAATATGTGGTGGCAGAAGGGCGATCAAGAGTGGTGCTAAGCGACCTATAAGGGAAGACCGACTCCACAAATTGGACGTGACGAGAGACAAATATTTCGGAACTCGACGGATCAAAACATAGATAGGCACTTTGGGACAGTGAGTACCCAAGAAAGACACAGGAGGTGGAGCGGGTGGTAAGTTTGTGAGACGAATATGGCCGAAGCCAAGGATAACAAAGACAGCCAAAGATTTTCAGTTTGGAGTAGTTTGGGTTTGTGCCAAAAATCTTAACATAGGGGGAGGAGAGATTCAGGGTGGGAGTTGGCATTCTGTTAATGAGATAGACAGCAGTAGCAAACGCATGAGGCCAAAAATGTAATGGAAGAGATGCATGAGTGAGTAACGTAAGACCCGTCTCAACAATGTGACGATGTCTACGTTCTGAATACCCATTATGTTCAGGTGTATGGGGTGGGGTCGTGAGATGTGAGATACCATTTGTGGCTAGGTAATCTTTGAGAGATATGTATTCACCGCCATTGTCAGTGTATAGGGTGGTAATTTGTTGTGTAAAAAATTTCTCAACAATGGCCCTAAAGCGAATGAAAGTGTCTTTGACCTCTGATTTTCTTTTTAACGGGTAGAACCAGATATATTTTGAGTAGTGGTCAACAAAAATTACATAGTATTTGAAACCATAATGTGAGATAACTGGAGACGTCCAAACATCAGAAAATATTAATTCAAGTGGGCGAGACGAAACAAGAGAAGAAGAAGAAAATGGAAGCTTATGACTTTTATTGCATTGACAAGAATGACAGACAAATTCTTTCGACATAGGAGACGATAAATCTAAACCAAAACCTGACACAATATGTTGTAAAATAGGATAAGCAGGATGTCCTAGTCTGTGATGCCAATTTGAGGAAGAGGTTTTGACACTGGAGAAGGCAAGAACCGGTGACAACACAGAGCGGGAAGTCGGCCATTCATACACGCCATCCTTGGTGGTGCCTCTCAGAAGAACTGCCCCCGTACGAAGATCCTTCACAAGAAAAGAAGTCGATAAGAACTCAACAGAAACATTATTAGTAGAACAAAAATGCGAAATCGAAATTAAGTTCTTCTTCATAGAAGGGACACAAAGAACATCATTCAATTTAAATGAGTTATTGGAAGCACGAAGAGATGCGGAACCAATATTTGTTATCGAAAGACCTGTGCCATCCCCAATCATAACATCATCGGAGCCGGTGTAAGGTGCATGGAGGGAGAGATTATTCAAGTCTGCTGTCACATGGTGGGAAGCCCCACTGTCAAGTAACCAGGCGGGATTGGTGGAGGAAGAATTGGCTGCATAAAGAGCTCGTGGCTGCCACGGCATTGAAGGAGAAGGAGTCGGTGCTGCAGTAGGTGAACCAGAATTCTGAGTGGGAACCATGTGGAATGATGGACACCTCTTGGCTGAGTGACCTTGGACACCACAAACCTGACATTTGCCAAGATAAGGACGTGGGGCATAGGAGGAGCCACGGTTTGGTGAGGCAAAGCTGCTGGAAGATGGCCGATGTGCTGATGAAGATGGCTGCCGCCAGCCATTGTTGTTGGGAAAAGAGGGACGCCAGCTATTTGAATTCTGATGGGGACGCCAATTCGAACCAGACCGAGCGGTGGGATTGGCTGTGGCCGGAAAAGAAGACACCTCCTTCTTGGTATTCTGAAGAGAGGCTTCAAAAGTCAAAAGTTTTTCATGAAGCTCATCAAAGGATATAGGAGTATCCCTAGCTTGAACAGCCCGAATTAATTCTTTGTAGTCATCATCCAGTTCATCACAAATTCTTTCAGTGAGGTCATCATCGTCAATTGGAGCACCAAGTAACGCAAGTTCATCGGCACGAGCTTTAACAAAGTGAAGAAAATCCGTGATTGACTGCGTACCTTTCGTAGAAGTTTTGAGGATTGCTTTGATTTGTTTAATGCGTCCACGAGACGGTTTGGCATATGTATTAGCTAGGATGGTCCATGATTCCATAGACGTCTTGGCTCTGGCAACAAAGGAGATGATTGGTGGTGACAGAGAGCCAATAATGGCATTCATAATAAGCTGGTCCTGGCGAACCCAGATGTTGTAAGCAGGATTCGGAGTGGTGATGTCGTTCACAGTCAGAGTGGCTGGGGGACAAGGCTTGGAGCCATCGATATACCCAAGGAGGTCATATCCAGTGAAGAGAGTCTGAAACTGTATCTTCCATGACATATAGTTGGTTGTAGTGAGCTTGAGAGGAGCTTGAGCGGAGATGTTGATGGTGATCAGGTGAAACTCATTAGAACGAAGAGCAGTAGAGGTGGAGGGAATAACATTGACGATAGTGGGTGATGTGGAGGAAGAACTGGTGGCAAGAATAGGATCTGTAGAGGATGTGGTCATTGTACCGTGTGGGAGAGAAGAGAAAAAAAAAATTGATGTATTTAGGGAGAGATCGAGAGCTCTGATACCATGTAAATAATGCTAAATTTTGGTATATAATTCTGCACACTTTCTTATTTCATGCGGTAATGTATATATACATCAGGTGAAGGTTTGTGACCGAGACACAACCACCTAACTATTAGATAGCTATACAATTTGACTCTAACTATACAGCTGAAATATTGACAGAGGTAAAATACAATTTAAATACAATATGAGAGTTAACAGAGATATACTAGGACTGAAACACATAACTCATAACAAACTCATAACAGCCAATAGTTTGTTTGTTTTTTTTTTTTTTGGTGAGAAGGTAGACTAACAGCCCAGAAAACAGAAAAACAAACTAAAGGCTAGAGCCTAGCAAACGCAACACCCTTAGCATCAAATAATATTATATATAAAGATTTTTATTATTTTTTTAAATATACAAAGATTCCTGATACTTAAATATTTTATTATATGTATTATTAATAGTATATTACACATGTTAGCGCACGGTTCAAAAGTAGATCAAATTAAATGAGTAGAACTAGGGGATAACCGATAAGATTAAAGAGTTGACTACTTGTTACTGAAGATATTATAAATTTAATTCTCAATTTTTTATTTTATTTTTATTTTTTTTGAAAAATAATTCTCAAAAAATTAAAGAGTAGAACTAGGGACCGATAAGATTAATGAGTCACCCACACTCTTTTGAAGATGACCTTAGGTGTTGAAGAAGACTATTTCTGGATAAAGGAATACCCTTCGTGTGTGGAACGGTTTATCCTGGAAAATTTTTCTAGGCTAGTTGCGACACTATTACAAAATTGTTAAAAAACATCACTAATCGGTTTTTCAAAAAACGATGTCTTAAATATATGCAGTTCAAAAAGACAATGGTTTCTATGCAAACCGATTTAGATATATTATACATTACAACATCGGTTTTTAAAAAACCGATTTAAATTAAAATTGAAGAAATCGGTTTTCAAAAAACGTTGTCGTAAATATACGCGGTTCAAAAAGACAACAGTTTCTATGCAAACCGATTTAGATGTTTCCCTTCAAACTGATATCATTTCCCTTAAAACTAATCTCTTAAATATATATATATATATATATTTTTGGATATATATATTTTTGGATAAGTAAAATTTTAAATTTAATAAATTTATTTTTGAATCATTTATTTTTTAAAAATTCAATTTTTTTAATTTATTTATTTTGCACCCTCTTGTTTCATATTAAAAGACACGTTAATAATTTAATTACCCAAATAATTTAGTAATCCGAGTCTTATATTTGTTCATTAAATTGCAGGATGCATGTAGAGAAATATCTGAGAGTTGTATTCTAAATCATTCTTATTACAATTGATATCACTAGTCTTCTATAGAGTATAGACTTATAACTCGACTATATATGTTTTAAAAAATATAATTTAATTGAATGTTCCAATAAATATTATTTAATATATGTTTGTCATAGAAATTAGAATTTTGATTAGTGGAAGGAATTTAAATTTATCTAACAAGTTGTTTTTTTTTATTTTTATTTCTAACCATTCATATAGGTTATATATAAATATTGTGCAATTGTAAAAACATTTAACCTTGCAGTCAGGCGGTAAATACTACTTTAAACTTTGAGGTTGCAAGTTCAGTTCCTTATAATGATAATTAATTGTAATTATTATCACTCAAATCTACATCGTTTTTCAAAATCAACGTTTTGTTTTGTGTTCTTTTAGTTTTCCTGTAAAATAATAATAATAATAATAATAATTCTCAAAAAATTTAATCATTCAGATATAATTAATTTACGAGTTTGACTTGCAAATAATATATTAGATATAAAAATTCTCGGAATATCGGATGCTTAGCTTACAAATAGTATTATATATTTTCCTATAAAATAATCGTAGGAAATAATCATAAAATAATCATTTTATGGATAAAATTGTAATTAATAAGAAAAAATATTAAAATGTAGTGTAAATAGATATTTAGTGGATTGTCAATAGTATTACTCCTTGAGTTTTAATAGCACCACCAAAGTAGTGGAACTGATAAAAATGCCCTTAACTTATCAAAAGACTTAAGAAAAAAAGGTGTCTTGACCAAAGGAAAAAAAAAAAAAAAAAGTTATTGGTTCTTTTTGTTTTGAAATAATAAGTTATTGGGTTTTGTTTCTATTAAAACTCAAGTTATGAAGTTATGCTAGTCTCATAATATTAGCACTGAAATTATTAAGAGCTCTTTTTATAGTTGTGTTTCTAGGACATATAAATATATAATAAAACATAAAACATAAAAGCAAGCCTACATTCATAGAGTGTACCGGCACTCAACTTCCAGCTGTGATGCACTATATCTCAATTTGGCTATTTATTTTCCCTCCCACATTCTAAAACCCTAGAATTACAAAAGTATAAATAATAAAACCCTAAGGTTAAAGCTCGATCCTGTGTGGCGTCAGCGGAGCGTAAAAATTGGCTTCACCATCCAACATGTTTAACTATACAAATCTAAGGTTATTTGTTGAGTAAGAAAGAAGTGCACAGTGAGCAGAGGACGAAAATGTTAAAGAAGAGGTGGGTGAATATAGATGAAGCCTGAAAGGTGAAAGCTACAGCTTAGTAATCCAAATGGTCAAAAGATGTGAACAATTATATATGGTCAGATCTGGAATATCTGAATATCTGATTTTTGGGTCCATTTCCACCTGTTTACTAACACAGACAACTCACAACCATATTCATCTCCTTTTTTAATGTTTTCTTTTCCTTATAATTCCCAAAATTTATCTCATTTTAAAATGAGGGTTGATATATATATATATATATAAAGTCAATAATGCTGTGGGTTAGGGGTATTTACTGGGACCTGTGCGGCAAGATTGAGCTCTACAAATACTGTTTGGAGTGCAACCTCAACTCTAGGACAATATCACGGTGTACTGAACTCTGGTGGTGGAGCTTCAATTCATTTTAAAGTCTCTAACCATCAAAACAAGAGACCCTTGTTAAATGATGGTTGATATTTGATATCCTAGTACTAGTCCTAAGTATTTAAATTTTTTTTTTTTTTAATAAAATACACTATAATGTTTCATAATTGATCTACAAAAGGCAGTGACGATCGATGTACCATATTTCATTACCATTTCCTGTGACTACTTTTTCATCAGACAATCATGTATTTGTTGATAAATGTAGTGCTAATAGGAGGTAAAAATTATAGATCAGAACCAGACCTTAAATTAAATACACTTCATCTTTCATGCATGACCATTTGCTTTTATTCACTTTTTCAACATGTGAATGCAATATACATTTTTATAATAAAGGGAAATACCGAAATAATCATTTCCCCCTTTATAGTTTGCAATATTCTTCACTGTCCCCATCGATTGTTTCATACACTTAAAATTTAATTTCTTTTTTCCTATATTTCTTACTTTTATTTTATTTTTGTGTATCAGGGACATTTTTGTCTTTAAGTCATTTTTAACGGTCATGTCTTAATTCAAGAAATAATTATAAAAAATGGTTTTATAATTAAATGAAAATGATCGGACTTTAAACACTTTTAAAAAAAAAAAAAGGAAATTCATTCATAAAAAGCAAAAAGCTACAAAGAGCTACGGCAATTGTCCAAGACTAGACTTTCCACCACCAAGGGACAATCTTCTAGCCACACAAACTCACCCTCAAAGTCAAGAGCAATCTTAGCAAAACAATGAGCAACACTATTAACTAATCGTGATGCTTATGGATCAACTTTTATGGATGTGGTGTCTTCATATGCAAATAATATTATATATAAAGATTTTATTTATTTATTTATTTATTTATTTATTTATTTTTTGTTGAAAAATATGTAAAGATTCCTGATAGTCTGACACTTAAATAATTTATTATATGTGGTAGATGAACGAGTTTAGGGTCTAGGCAAATAACTCATAAATTAGAGGCTGAAATCCTATAAATGGTAAAAAGGTCCAAAAAATTACCTGGTTTAGATAGGATAAGCCTCCAGTGGCGTATATAATAATATATAGATGATAATATTAGCTTGATTCATTCTATTATTTTTAATAATATTAATTAATTAATTAATTAATATCTTTCTTATTTTATAGCCCATGATTGTAGGATACAAAATCAATCTCTTTTCCTTTCATGATTTTAATTTCCAAATAAAAAATAATAATAATAAATAATTTCCTATTATTTCATATATTATTGTTTAGTCTAGGATACATTATTATTTAATATATTTTCATGGTAAAAAGCTAAGTAAATATTGGAGACTTAATATCTTATTCTACAGTACTCATTGTATCTTGATACAATCCTTTGAGTTTTACTCTACATTATTTGTTAATTACATAAAAAAATAAATTAATATTTGCTTCTAGATGATTTTCGAGATATAAAAGAGCTATAAGTTACATTTTAATTCTCAAAATTATATATTTTAAGACTAAAGGGTATAACATTTTTTTTAACAAATTATTTCTTAAATATTAATATATTTGTTATGCGTGACATTAAATATTAATTTTTGTGTTAGCCCTCCTAAAACCAAATTCCTAGCTTCGCCTCTGGACGTAACTCAGCTGGTAGATGGACGAACTTGGGACTTGGGTAAATGACACCCAAGTCAGCGGCACTCATGTTAACGCATGGTTTAAAAGTAGATCAAAAGTAGGAGAAAATCTTGTGTGTAACGGTTTCACCGCCAAGTGGTGAGACTGTCCAATCAAGTTTCCCAATTTTGTGTAACTTCGATATTTTAAATTTTATTTTTATACTTCCAATAAAAATTGGATAACTTGATTGGACTGTTTCACCACCTAGAGGAGGTGAGACTATTAAGATTAATGAGTGGACTACTTTTTTTTTATTTTTTTTTATTTTTTTTTTTTATGCAACAACTGCCAGGACCAACGAGATTAGACTCCAAAGCACGGTCCGGAACTCTGCTCCCACAACAGAGGAGAGAGGCACCCACACAAGGTGGGACAAATAATGAGAATATATACATACCAAGGCCAATGATTGAACCTTGGTGGTGGAGCACCCTATGGGAGGCCCCAACCACCAAGGCAATGGGCCATTGGTTAAATGAGTGGACTACTTGTTAGTCAAGGTATTCTAAATTTAATTCTCAATTTTTGTTTTTAAAACAATTCTAAAAAAAAGCTTCAAAAAGAAAAAAATCTAAAAAAAATCTAAACATTCAGATATACTGTAATCAATTAATTTACGTGTTTGACTTGCAAATAATATATTAGATATAAAAATTCTAGGATGCTTTAGCTTGCAAATAGTATTATTATACATAAAAATATTATAAGCATAATGTAACGCTCCGGAACTGGGATATGCTAGATCCGAAACGTTAAACAAATTTCTTACATTATAATAATATCAATTTTCAAATTATTTACAATAAAGAGAAATAATCATTTTCTCTCCGTAGTTTGCAATATTATCCGCTTTCCCCATCTTATTTATACACTTAAATTTAAGAGAGAATAAAAAATAGCTACCCAAAATTTTAAAATTTCATTTTTAACTACATACGAAAGTTTAATTGTTAATAACCACTTTTTTGAAAAATTACATGAATACTGACATTTAAATGCCACTTAAAAAAAAAAAAACACAAACACACACACATTTCAAATCGTGAAAGGTTGAACAACTGAGAAAGAGAGAAGAGAGAGAGGCGCCTTCGATCGACCTGGGAGAGAAGAGGGTGTGATGTCACTATCGCCGTTGCAGCCAAAAGAGACGAACCCTAGATTTGCCGGAGAAGCTTCTTTCAAAAATTTGACATCTTGTCTTAAAACTTGAAATCTTTGAAAATACTAGAAACCTTTTGCAAAAAACTTGAAGATTTCAAGTTTTCGTACCATAGAAACTTGAAATCGTATGGAAAAATACTTTGCATGAGTTTAATTCGATTCTTCACAAAACACACACAAAAGTGATGCAATAACGCTAAAACCATGTTAAAGTAACTGTTTGCAACTAAATTAATGAACAAATGAAAAAGATTTACACACTTTAAACTTATTTAGAGCAAATCGGATAAGTTTTTTTTTTTTTTTTTTTTTTTTTTTTTTTGTTCAATAACTTCTTCAAATCTTCAACACAATTCCGAAATTAAACTTTCTTCTAGTTAGTCGATTTGCAGGAACAACAAATCGAATTTGATGAGGAATAAGAAATAGAGAAAAAGATAGAGAGAAGAAGGAAGAAGAAGGCAGAAAAAAAACAAAAGAAAATATAAAAATTGATGTTGGGGGTATTTTTATAATTTATGGATATACACTGAAATGTTTTTAAAAATGTGCCTATTAACAACTAAATCACATCTTGTATGTCTACCTTTTGTAACATGAACTAATTTCCTTAAGTTAGGGCTAAGATGCACCCTTTTCCATGATTTTTGAATAAGTACCTCCATTTTATTGAGTTGTACGTGCTTGTGATTGTTGAATGAAATTTTATGTTAGCAATACTTTTAAGTGATTGACCATCATTTGAATGATTTTTGGTTGTTTTGTTATGGATTGAAAGGTGACGCACATAACGTGCCTGATAAAATACCCTATGTATGTTTACAAAAACACATTCAAATTAGGGCATGATGATAAGTTAAAGGAGGTTTCTCGAAAAGGTGTTTTAGAAGTGATAGGTCAATTATTAAAAGCTTTTCCTCTTTCCTTTGAAATGGGATTGGAACTTATTGTAACAGGACCCATATATTATCTTCTACATAAATAATGATAAGGGAAAATTGCACTAACTTCCTGTGTATATATGCAATTATATTGCAATCTCCGACAATTAATGTGTTAATTACATAAATACCCTTAGATTATGTTGACTAACGATTTGACTTTCACCAGAGTTAAAACGTATTTCACACATCAACTAAGAATTAAACCAAAAGATATTCTTAAACTACCGCAAATATTATCATAACTGCAATTATCCCTACTGATAATAAAAAGAATCCTCACTCATAAATATTTATCAGCAAATAAATGGAAAAGGTTTTATCAAAAATGTTTTTTATTTTTTTATTTTTTTATTTTTTTTTTAAACACAAGAAATGTCTTCTTCTAAAAAAGAACATAATAATTTTTTAAAGGGTTAATTGCACAACAGACCCTTCATTTATCTAATAAAGCAAATTTTTAAACAATGAAACAAATTTTCAAATAAATACCCTATTCAAACACAAACATCCCAATTGGAATGTGCTTGGGGTATGGAAAGTCAGTAGTTCCCTTGGGCATTGGGTAAAAGGGAGATGTTATTTTGGTGGGTAAATTTCACAAACAACCCTGAATTTAGGTGTAATTGTATAAATATTCATTTTTTTCTAATAATTACATAAATATAACTTACCGTCATTTGACTTTTGTTAACTTTAACCTTTAACCACATTTGTATCCCAAAATGACTAAACTACCCTTGAAAACTTATTTATCTTTTTCTTTTATTATTTAAAAATATTAAAAAATATTTACTTAAAAAATTGAAAAAATCAGTACAATTTTTTTTTTGTTGCTTTTTATTTTCTTTTTCTTTCTATCATTTTTTTTTTTTAACATTTTCCAATGTCCCCAAACACCAAATTTTCAGATTTCAAAAACCAACTTTATCACCAAAACATTCAATTTCATACTCATCAACCCATAAACAATTTCATTTCATCAACACAATAAAAACCCACCAACAATTACATTTAATCAATAGAATCAAAACCCACTAAACACAGCCGTTTTTCTAGTTTTGTGGGTTCTAATTGAGTAATTGTGTTAAAAAAATGGTAGAAATAAAGCAACAAAAAATTAGTACCGATTTTTTCAATTTTTTAAGTAAATATATTTTTTAATATATTTAAATAATAATAAAAAAAAAGATAAATAAGTTTTCAAGGGTAGTTTAGTCATTTCGGGATACAAATATGGTTAAGGTTAAAGTTAACAAAAGTCAACTGACGATAGGGTATATTTATGTAATTATTAGAAAAAATGAATATTTATACAATTACACATAAATTCATTGTTGTTTGTAAAATTTACCCACCAAAATAACCTCTCCCTTTGACCCAAGGGCACTATTGACTTTCTATACCCCAAGCACATTCCAATTGGGATATTTGTGTGTGAATAAAGCATTTGTTTGAAAATTTGCTTTATTAGATAAATAGAGGGTATGTTTGTTCAATTATCCCTTTTTAAAATAAATATGAAAACATGGAAATGTGTTCTATTATCTAACTAAAGATCCATGTTTAATTAAATAAGAATTCTAAAATTTTCTAAGAGAGTAATACTACTTCGTCTAATATTTTTCCAAAAGTTTACATCCAAATGATGTAATAGATGATTTATAATTAGATAATGTGTGAATTGCCCAAATAATATGTGATTTATAACTGTTGTGTAGATCATAATTATAAAATGACGTAATAAACGATGTTTAAGTTACAACTTACTAAAATTCTTATAGGTATAGTATTGACTCGTTTAGTTGATTGTTTAATGTCTCTTATCCTTTTATATAATATGTTTTGCATGCGATTCTAATAGGTATGAGGAGGTTAGCATATTAATTGAATAATTTTATTTCATGGTTTCTTTTTTCCCCCCTCATTTTGCAGAGTAAACAAACCTTACTTGCCCTTGCCCATAGCTGCAGGAAATCTTTCAGTTGAATCTGCATGGTTTGTTAGCGCTACTTTTTGCTGTGACTGTCTCTTTATTATTGGAAAATTGAACTCTAGTCAAATAATATTAAAATATATAATTATTAATTTCAATAAATATATATAAAATGAAAAAATATATACAAATTTAATATATATATTTCAATTATTTAAATTTAAATATATTATTAATTTCAATAATTATATATAACAATATATATAATATTTTAAAGAAGAGTAATGATTGTTTGGAAAAAAGTTAAAAAAGTAATGAAACCGAACCGTTGGAATCGACGAAACCGAAACCGAAACCTAATTGTCGGAACCGTCGAAAACCTGACCGAAACTGAAACCAAACCGTCGGAACCGCCAGACCCGAACTGTCGGAACCGCCAGACCCAAACCGTTGAAACCGCCAGACCCAAACTGTTGAAACCGCCAGAACCAGATTGGAACCGAGGAACCTGAACCAAACCTTCAAAATTAGAACCAGAACCAAACCTTCAAAACCGGAATCGGAACCGGTTTTAAAGGTTCGGAATCGAACCGAAACCGGCGCCATGTCTAATCATATACAATATTTTGTTTTAAATATTTATTTTTATTGTTGATGTAATTCGGTTGTGATAATTTTAAATTAATAATTTTTTTATTTTAAATTAATTATAATTTGTTAAATAATTATTGATAGTGTTGATATTTAAAATATATTATATAATTTATTTATTAATATATATGTATATATAATATTTTAAAGAAGAGTAATGATTATTTGGAAAAAAGTAAAGAAAGTGTATCCACTTTCTCTTTTTTTAATTTAGCCTCATTGTGGGGAAAAAAGACCCAAATAAATAGGACTCAAATAGGAAGACCCATTATTTGAAAACAAGACCCATATTTGATGATGTGGCAAAAATAGGTTTTGTGTTTGGGTCTCTATCATTGTGGATGCTCTTATGCTCTAGAAAGAAAAAAAAAAAAAAATTAGGACTGAATTTATGAAAGTTTTGTAGAAGAATATCGAAGATGCAAGAAAAAAAAAACCGAAACTTGTCAAAGTGGTATTGGGTCTAATTCAACCCTGAAAACTCATAGGGTGAGAGTTACCCTCACATTTATCAATTACAATTCCTCTTAGTGCCAAAGGAATATGCATGTAATAATGCAAATACAATAATATCCAATTTGAATTTGGACTTGCGAGGTTTCAAAGAAGCAAAAACCTATGGAGTGAAGAAGAGAGTTTATGTTGGGTTTCAAAATTGCTAATTTTTTAAAAGAAGTTCCTATATTTTTGTTACAAACAGGCTTGGTGAGGAAAATATAAATGGGCTGGTATGGAGCATTGGTTTCAAGTTTAATGGGCATTTTTAAGTTTAAAAAATGATGATAAAATATTTTGAAGTCTAAAGAAGATTTCTGTTATTCTATTTTGGACTTAATTATAAACTTTTTTTTTTTTTTTTTCAAATTTCATAGATGGACTGTAGCCCGGCCCAACCAAGGCTGATTCCGTATCGAGGTGAGTGTGAGTCTGAGCTAGTTGAGTTGATCATGAATTCGTGATCATCGCAGAGATTCAAGTTCAAAGCTGTCTAACACTTTATACAGATACACATTATTTACAAAAATAAAATCAAAAAAATTATAACGTTACACATTTATTTTTGTTTAGTTGTAATGCGTAGTAGAGCCAGCTTTATAACTTTACAAAAAAAGTTATGAAACGTTCATCTTTTAATTTCGGTAAGGACCTTAAAAAAATCAAATCGATTTTTATGAATTTTAATCTGAAATTTTTTGTAGATGATAAATTCAATGAAATGTACTTATGTATAAAATTTAAAAAAATTCCAAACACTAGAATTGTTTTTCCCAATTTTGTTAAATATGATGGCATCGGAAAAATGGACGAAATATAGAAAATTCAAGAAAAATAGTTATAGTGCTTGAAAATTTCTTAAATTTTATTCATAAGTAGATTTCATTGAATATATCATAAAAATGATAAAAATGATTGTGATTTCATCAAAGTCCTTACTAAAATTAAAATAAGGGATATGAGAGAATTACAATATATATATATATAGTTTTTCTATTATCAGTTCAAACTAATATAAAATATATTAGTTCACATGATATATATATATATATATATATAGTTTTTCTATTGTCAGTTTAAACTAATATAAAATAGGAAATTGCTTGGGTACTGACCCCACCAATGGAATGTTGCCACGTGGCTTTTTTCTTTTAATTTTTTACTTTTATCTCTTTGCATTTATCACAAATTGACTATGTGGCAAAACCCTATTAGTTGGTCAGTACCCAAGCATTGTCCTATAAAATATATTAGTTCCTTGCATGTGAGCCCATTGGATTTAAATGCTTTGACTTGGCTGCATGCACTTGCTAAAGTATATTTTATATCAGTTCGAATTGACAATAAAAAAACTATATATATATATATATATATATTCTAATGAGAACTTTTTACAACGCACACTTTAAGCACATTTGATGAAATTTAATGGAATATATTGAATCTTGATGTGAATTTTTGTATGGATGATAAAAAAAATTGAAATACATTTGTGAAAAAAAAAAATTAAAACAATTCGAGTAAAAGAACTAACTTTTACCGACTTTTTTGAAGATAAAACATTTAAAAATAGAGAAATATAAGAAAAAAAATAGTTATCAAATCCAAAAAATTTCCAATTTTTTTACCAAATGTGTATTTTAATTTTTTTAGGATGCAAACAAAATATCTCATCAAAAAAACATTGTCCTTGAAGTAGACCTGGATTGAAGACCATGTGACTTTGAAGTAGTGACTTTGAAGTAGTGCCTTTATTAAGTTGCAGCTGATCACCATCTTTAAGAGTTCCTTGGAGCAATGTTCTCTTGGTAACTTTGTCCTTAATCACACAACATTAACCAAAAAATTCAGCTATGGCAATGTTGTCTAAAGTATATTTGGATATGCTCAAGAGATCTTTGCTATACTAGGCACATGTAAAACATTTTTCATGCTCAATGACACTATAGGTTTGGTAAGAGAAGCAACCACAAAGTTACCAATATGACAAATATTAAGCTGCTCACCACTACCCATAACAAGTTTTTCATCACCACAATATGAAGAATACGAAGAGAGATTACCTAGATCTGAGGTTACATGGATTGAAGCTCCACTATCGGCATGCCATGGGGGATCTCCAACCATTTCAGGTGTAGCAATATAAGCAGAAGTCTGGTTGTAGTTGGCTTGATAGCAGCTATTGTTGTGGTTGTTCATATTGTGGTGACAGACATTGTGTGCCATCTCATCATAAGAGTTGTAACTCTGAGAATTAACTTGCATAGCATTTTGATTGCTTCCTTGATTATTAGCATCGTTAGACCATCTCCAATGCACATGCCAATGCCAATGCCAAATTTAACACAAAAAGAGTAAAATGTTATATTTGATACATCAATTTACTATTGTGCTCCAATGCATAATCCTATATAAAATGCTATTTTTATTATTTTATTAATTAAACTTATAAAAGTAAACATCTATCATTAATGCATTTTTTTTTTTTTTTATTCTCCAATGCAAAGTTCAATTAATACATTCATTCTTTCATTTAAAAAATATATATAATGGTATTTTTGTAATTAAAAAATGAGCTTTTATTGTTGTGCCAAATTTGACAAACAATATAGCATATGCCAAATTTGGCACATCATTTGGCACTGCATTGGAGGACGATTTTTACACCCTGTGCTAAATTTTAACATTGGCACAGATATTTAGCACTGCATTGAAGATGCTCTTAGGTCCCTGGACATTCCTATCAAACCAGTTATAGTATCTCGGAGCTGTGTGACCTCCTTTGAAATTCCCTTAAAGCAATAGTGTTTTATACCTAGAGAGAGAGGGGGGGGGGGGGGGGGGGGGGGGGGGGGGGGGGGGGGGGGGTGAATATGTATAGTCCCAAATTCTTCCAATATTCAAAAATGCGGAATATAAGAATGAAATGAATACTTGAAATGATATAACAATTGTATAATATGAATCAATTCATGTAAGCATCAATATACAAAAGAATCAATACAAGTGAACATATGGAAGATAAGAAAATATAAAGCGAAAATGAGACACAATGTTTTTACGTGCTAAAACCTCAAAGAGGAAACATCCACGGGTTGAATCCACAACCACCGGCAAAGCAAATCCACTATACGAAAAGGACTTACACACTCAAAGTTATCAACACTATGATATCCACTTCAAGCTATCAAATCCTAAACAACCACCAAGGCTAGTGATTCACAAAGCCTACTCTCTATCTAAGATGTATCCCACACCTCTAGAGAGCAACTTCCTATCCAAGACTAAAAAGCCTCTTGGAAGATTTCCTTGCTTAGTTATCCGGATCCTCTTGATCCTAACTAAGGCTTCTTGCTTGGCTATCCGGAATCCTTTCCTAGCCAAGTCTTCTTGCTCAAATTAAGGCTTCACTCACTTTAACAAGAGACTTCAACCTTTTACAAGGCAATGATCTAGGTGATGCAAATGATGCAAACACACACAAATAGAGTAAGTAGATCAAACACACTCTATGAACATGCTTAAAGATAATCTAGAATATACTATCAACACACAATCACAAATCTATCTAGAAATCAAAGCATGCCAAAACAATAAGAACAAGATTAGAATATTCAATATATGTCACACAAATCCTAGTTATTATATCATGAAATTGAATCTAGAAGATAACATGAAGCACATCATACAATCAATTTCTAGAAGCAATTTTAAGCAAGATCAAGTCTAGCAAAAATATATTCAAGAGAGATCACAAAGCTAAACTCAATTAATTAATCAATCATACAACCCTAGAATATGATCTAACATACTTCTCAACATATTTCAACAATCAATTAGAAAGAATCAAAGAGATGATCAAAAGAAATTGAAAGAGAAGAAGTTTCACATACAACACTTGAGTCTCGGACTGAAATCTGCCAACTGTGAAAAATCAAGAACTCAAATGACTCTAAGGCTATGTTTGGGATTGCTTAAACTTGATAAATAATCACTTATATCATAATCTAGAACCCATGAAGTGTTTGGTAAACACTCTATAATCAACTTATTTCATAATTTGCTCTCCCAATAATCAGTTTTTAAGAAGTTGGTTAGAGGTAGCTTTTGGAAGTTGATTATGGGAAGCTGGCTTCTTATCTTCGGAATGTCTATAATACCCCTACTATTTTAATATAAAGACACTAATGCCCTTTTATTTAATAGTGATAAGTTTTTGAATTAATAATAATTTAAAAAATTGAAAAATTAAAAAATTAGAAAATAATTTGTTTGAAGACTGTACGGTGGCCACCACTGCTCACTAGTGGTGCCACCACCGACGATGGGGGTCAGAGGATGGCCGGCTACATCCAACGACGTCGAATCGTCGGACGTGGAGGAGGCAAAGGCCGATTATGTCGATTCCAATGCGATTCCGTCGGGATTTACCACCCATCTTCTCTTTGCAATCTACGACTCCATCGCGATTGAAGCCTCCATCTCCGGCATCTCCGTTCCGTCGTGATTCCGTTACGCCAGAGATGCCAGTTCTGCTTCTCGAAGGCACGATTGAAGACTCACCTGTTTTGCAATTGAAGCCTCCATTTTTGCAATGAATCTAGGACGAAATCTCACGATTTCAAAACTTGTACGTCGTCAGCGAGGGAGACGATGTAGGAGACGAAGGATGAAGGATGGCGACGCTCTCGATGGAGAATCCGGTGGAGTAGGAGATGGTGGCGGATTTAGAGCTTGAGTTGCAGAGATTCCATTGATGAAGATTGAGTAGTGAGTTGACTCAGTAGATTTGACTGAGAAGACCGAGTTATTAAATTATATATAGATATATATACTGTGCTTCATATATATAGTTTTGACAGCATCTATGCTTTATATTTGTATTTTTAATTTAAACAAAAAAAAAAAGTAGTAAAAAATATATTTGAATAATATATTACATTTTAATGTCCATTTTAGTCATTTTCCATAATCAATTAAAGTTTACCAAACACTTTTTCCTTACTTTTTTCTAAAGTTAATTATTTATAAAGTCAATTTACCAAACATCTATCAACTTATCTTGTAAGTTGATTATTCATTAAGTTAAGCTAAAAGTGGATTATTTCATAAGCAAAGCAATCCCAAACATAGCCTAAAAATGATTGGGGTTTGTAGCTCTCTTCAAGACCAACAATTTTGGCTTTTGGATCACTCAATTTCGAGTTTATATGAGAGAGTTATGATCAAAATAAGAAAATGAAAATGTTGAAGAATTCTGCAGAAATTTCTTCAAGTTATTAGAAATGGAGGGAAGAGAAGTCATTTAAAGGAGAAGGAAGATGGGCATTTTTGTCCAACAAAATTAGATCAAACCACCCTTGCCCATGTGTGGGGCGCGTGTGCCACACATGGCCAGAGAGCTGGCTGGGCCGTGTGGCACACGGCCTCCACACGTGGAAGCCTTGCCATGGCCTTTGGCCATGAAGCTTCTCCCGCGCACCTCTCACGTTCTTCAGCCGTATTCGGGCATCCGAACTCCGATTTTGAATCTGTTTTTGGATTACGAACCGTGAATCCCTCACACATAACGAAGACTATGAAGTTTTGACAAATGGTTGAGAATTCATCTCGAAAAATGACGACGAACACAACTCAACGAATGGGAACGAAAAGTAGCGTAGCTACATCGTTTGGACTCGAAACTTAACATATGAGTAACCGAAATGACCGGAACTCAATAAGGAATCAATTAAGAACAAGTACAAGTCCAAAACACAACAAACACAAACAAATAAACACTATGCAACACAAGCATGCCATATCTAAGCGATAGTGAGAAAACATGCAATTTTACAAGATTGTTAACAATGAGATGAATGCATATGCATACTAAATGTGTGTGAAAGTGTTATACCAAATGTTTGAACTACGATGCAGGGACACACATGTATGAATTGTGTGTGTGTGCGCTAACGCCTTGCAAGAGGAAGAAGAATCTTGATACCTTAGCATCCAAGTATGCTATGTTCCCCTTGAAGACGATATTTGCACAAGATGTTGCTTCTTCTCCTTTGAGGCTCCTTTCTTCCAAGAAACACCTAAGAAACTACTAATACAAATATAAAGAGTTTTGCAATGGAATCAAGCCAATATAAATAAAGGATCTTACAATCCTCTACCACAAATCTGGCAATGAGCCCTATTTGAATTGTTCCAACGACCTCCTCTTCTTCTTCTTCCTCTTCTTCCTCTATTATCATGACCTCTGCCTCCACCGTTTGCATTTCCTCGAACACTAGATCTACCACCACTGTTATTCATCACAAAGTTAGCTGAATGAGAGGATACTTCAACTTGTGTAACTGAGTTCAGATGCTTAATCCTTTGTTCATGAATCATAAGCAGATATTGAGCTTCATGTAAATTCATAGTATTATGTTGAGAAGAGATCGAGACAACTACAGGATCAAATTCATGACCTAAGCCATTCAACACACTAAGCAATAGATCTCTTTCAGTAACTGAAACTAATAATGCATGGTGTGTATAAAACTATCTAGAGAGGGAGTGAATAGATTTTAAACTATTATTACCAATTTTTGTGATTAGTTAATGTTACGAAAATATCCTAATCTAGTTAAAGCAATAAATCAAGTGTAAATTGCGAAATTTAAATAACATTTGATTTTTACTTGGAAATCTTCAACAAGAAAAAACCATGGGCTGTTATGTGCGCCACACACGAACCTCGAATCCACTAATTGCAATGACGTTTACAACCTAAGTTGACCTCAACCTCTCATGGTCTATAACCCACCACTACTACCCGCAGACCTATAAAAGTGGACCTAGTCCAATTTGCTTATGGTCTAAGCAACCTTAGCCATAAGACTTAGTTTTCACTAAAGAGATTAAACACCTTAAGTGATTATGCAAAGATATCCAAATATGTACTTAGTGCTAGATTACACTAAATACTTATCTAGGATTATAATATGACAATTAAATCAATCCCAGATATCAATAGCTATATGGCATGGCATAAAGCTTAGCTAACATAGATTAAGCAATCCTAAGTTTAGCTATCACAATACAACACTCAATCAAAACAATACAACTATCTTTATCTTGTATATAAGAATATAATCTAAGATCATACAAGTAATTAAAGAGATGCCTTGTTAAGTAAAACACTAAGATTAGATGAAATTAATGAAGAACCTGCCAAAGCATGTGTGTTGAGTAAGACCCATGCAAGCAATCATCCTGGATATGCTAGAAGATGCTAGATGAAGTTTGATGCATATGAAAATGGCTTTGATTGTTTAAATGTGAGTTCTTGATTTATTTTCTCCAAGTATCTCTCTTTTTCTCTTTAAGGTTCTTGGAGTCAAGGAACTAGGTTCATAGAATGAGATAATGATATATTTATAGATATCAAGAACATAGCATGTGAAAAGCCAAGTTTACCCTTAAAACGCGCTATCGACGGTTTCGAAACCGTCGATCGAACCGCCGAATTGAATCCTGAGAGAATAGGGGATCATTGGCGGTTTCATAATCGCCGTTTACAAACGTAGAAATAGTCCCGAAAGATAAAATCGATCAGGTCTAAACGGTGGTTTCAAACGGCGGTCGTGATTGCCGATCATAACCGCAGAATAGCTCCAGAACCTTCTGGGCTTAAATGGTGGTTTCATTCGGTGGCCATGACCGTTGATAAAACTGTCGTTTCACCAATCTTAGTGAAACCAAGGGAGAAGCTAAGAGCATTCTCCTAAGGCGATCCTCGCACAAAACTAAGCACACTATCGTGCATGCACGGACGTTTCCGAACAATGTTCGTGAAATGAATTACTAGACACACTAACACACAACAAGATACAACAATGAAGTGCAAGTGTAAAATGTGACATGTAAAGAGAATGCACACAAGAGCAAGGCATACATATGCAACCATTAGTAGTGTGTGTGTATGCAACTAAATCTCTTCAATGAAAACTAAGCACTAGAGATTATACCTTTTGAGTGATTATCACCTTGAGATCTTAAGAGGGCCTTTGAGCTTGATCATCAATCACCTAAGCTACTCTTACAATTCAAACCTCAATTGTGGTTTATCATCGAAATAAGCCAATTAAACTTTGAGAAACTTACGGTAACTGTTTGTCCTACAAATCTGATTCCATCTCCAATTTTCTTTATCGTCCAGATAAAATATATTATAGTTGTAGAACTTTTTTTTTAGCATTTTTGAGTTGTTGTTCTAACTGCATAACCTTGGCCATAGACTACTGAGAAAAAAATTTCTCGAGCATGCACCAAACCTCAAGAGAAGAAACACAATCTATTACCTGGCCAATCAAATACTCACAAACTGTTGAGAGCAACCAGCTCAAAAGATACTAATCTAGCCTCCTCCAAGCTAGATATTGACTACTTATAATCGACTCAACTTGTGAAGTAACAGAGTCAACAACTTCAATAAACTTACTTAGAAAAGGTTTCACGCCATTGATGAAATCTTCGAGCTCAAGAGCTCTGATCGCTGGAAGTACCAACGCCTTCCAGTAGATATAGTTGTCTCTGGTCAACTTGATCGGCATGTTAAAGTTCAGAGACTTCACAATCGACAGCGAGTCAATCGCCTGTAGCGATGAAGAGGACATGTTATGAGAAGATTGAACAGATGATGGTTGAATAGGTGGTTGAGTAGTAGAAGTCGGTAGCGAAGAAGAGGTCATGTTATGAGAAGATTGAACAGATGATGGTTGAATAGGTGGTTGAGTAGTAGAACTTGAGTTACTAGTCATTGACGCTAGTCTGAGAGCTCTGATACCATGTCAATTTCTAATAGAGATCAGGTATTTGATAAAATAATTGAGAGAATTTTCAAGCTAAAGAAGAACGAATTCTGAAAAATGAATCTTTCATTTTATTGACTAACTGAATCGGTTACAGAGGAGAACTATGTATATATTTACATTTTCAAGAATTGCTTAATAACAACTTTAACAAACTTTCCTAGAATTGCGGGATGCCAATAGAATTGCCACCTCAGCTAAATTAGTTACATATAATAGCAACTGATAAGTTGTTATCTATAAACATCAGCTGGTCTTCTAGCTCGTAGAATTGATCTTGAATTCATTGAGATACACGGTCTTGATTGAGGCTCTACAATAGCTACATTAGTTTGCTTAGGCTAATTTCCAATCGAGCCTCCTATTGTACCTTCAACCCGAGCCTCCTTTCTAACACCACTTTGACCAGTATCATTAACACTCCCAAACAGATGAGGGGATCATATTAGTAAGCTTTTTGTGTACTCTCAAGTTATTGGTCTGTCACATTCATCCAGCATTAATCCTTTTTGAACGTTTGTCAAACGCTTGTGATGATATGTCCAAAATTGTTTAGGGCTGAGTGGTGAGCAGGTGATATTTGTGTTCTTATGGTTATGTTTAGGGAACTATTTTCCTCTTTTTCTTAACTTGTCGAACTGCAGCCCTTTTCCACTTTAGACACACAAAACGAAATGTTGATATTTCTAGTTGGAAGACGTGGGTTGATTTTGGAAATGAGCTGAAATAGCACTAGAAATTAGGAATTATTCTCATTTCAGGATTTAAACTCGCTCGATTCCTTTTAAACTTTTGAAACTTTCCTGCACTTGTTTACTGTCTGATTGTTCAGATATTTAACAATTTGAGGCTGTTATGATTATAGGTTTATGCTGTTCACTTTAAGTGCAACAAGAAGCTGCTACGAGAGTATCCCAATTTGTTCAATTACTCAAAAGACATATATTAGATCCCCGGAATTCCATTTGGTTCAACCATTGGTAGGCCAAGTTTGATAAACTAATTATGTTTTAATCAAATATCAACACAATCAATTAAAACAAATTAAATCAAAGGATCAATATGTCATATATTATCTTAACAATAATGCTACTTTATCTAAATTTGACGTCCAAATAATGTGGTACTACTATATAATCCATTCATTTAAATTGTATTATATTTATAAGATTTAAATGAATGGATTAGAATATTCTCACTTGGACACCAGATTTTAGTATTAAATTTGAATAAAGTAGCATTACTCTTATCTTAATTTTTTATTTTATTATTTTTTGAAAAGGAAAAACAAAGCCAAGGCAAAGCCCCTAACCAGGCTTATCAGCCTCCAAAATTCTTCCTATACAATCGGGGAAATCATCCACCCAAAAGACATCATTAGCTAAACTTAGAGAATAACAAGCAATGTCATAAGCAGCCTTGTTCCCCGACCTATGAGCGTAACGGAACACTCTGTCCTCGGAATACATAGAAAGATTGACTACATCCATAAGGATTGGACCAACCTCGGACTCTTTCTGCAGACCATTGTTAATCCATTTAACAACCTCCTCAATATCCACTTCTATAACATCAGGGGAGAGCCCATGATCGATGCTAAACTGGAGCCCCTTAAGAATAGAAACCAAATTGGCAGTTTTAACAGAGAAAGTAGCTTGGAAGACCTTAGAGCAACTAGCTTGGAAGACCTTAGAGCAACAAGCTAGCACCTCCCCCACACAGTTCCTAATAATAACACCAATGCCAATTCTGCTACCTCCTCTTATCTTAATATGGGTCCTAAAATAACATTTAAATAGTGCATAAAGTGTACTCCGAATTGAAAATCAGGTTCAATAACAGTGGGAGATGATTCACAGATCATAATGGTTACAATGTGCAGTGAGCTGAGCATTTATTATTATCTTGATTGTTTTATTATTTTGGAGCTCTTTGCCTAATTGTTGAGTTCCACCTCCAACTTGAACTCTTCACCTATGAGTAGTGATAACTTTGAGATTTCTATCGTACGGAATTGTGTATTACTGTTCACAATTTCCTTAACAACCAATTTTCTTCCTTTGGAAGTGCTCAATTTACACCTCCTTAATCTCTTGACCTTTTCCAACCCAATGAATGTCACTTTGTCAATGATCCACTTCTCACTCAATGCAAAATCTCCATTTATAACTTGTGATCTAACCACGGCTTTATCATCCACTACTCCACCATAGAATTTCACCAAACTCCACTTTCCTCCCCTTTTTCCCATCTCCACTACTTCTCCATCATCCAAGAAGACCTCTCCACTGCTATTTTCTCCTCTACTGCTCATAACCACCAACAGTTTGAATGCTGTTTTCCGGGCTGCTTTTGTTGTCATTGCCTCTCCTTGCAATGCCAAAATATGACCTTCTCGAACATGAACGTTTATATGATCCGCTGGTGCATCAAGTCTTATTTGTTTTCCTGGATTTGCACTTACTGAATTTGAGTAGTTGAATAGATCAAACCAATTTCCTTTTGGAAAGTATGCATCAACCGAAACTGCTCCAGGCTTCAATACAGGGGACACCATGACACCTTTGCCGATCAAAAATTGTGTACTGATTTCATAAGTTTTGGTATCTTGAGGGAATGAGAAGAAAAGGGGTCGTGCAATGGGAGTCCCTGTTGAGTGTGCTTCATACATTAATGTGTAGAAGTATGGGAGTAGCCGATACCTAAGCCCGAGCACTTTCCTGGCTGATGCCGCAACTGAATCCCATAAATAAAGCTCTTGACGGGTCGTGTCTATTGAAGAGTGATCTCTTGCAAAAGGGTAAAATGCACCTATCTGCATTTTTGGTACAGAGATTGAATAAATCACATAGGCACTCGTTTCACATAAAAAACGTACAATTCATTTCAAATTTTGTTGTATCTGTTAAATCATTTGCCATGTCCATGTATAGATCATATTACATTGGCATGATTATGTAGCATACGAAAAAGTATGTTGAAGAGAATGATTCATTATCTAGGGAGGGAGAGGCACTAAAGTCTTACCTGAATCCACCGGCGGCAAAGTTCTTCAGTTGTATTTCCAGAAAATCCGCAAATATCAGCTCCAACCATTGGAATTCCAAAGAGTCCAAAACTTAGAATAGATGGAATTGTATATGCCAAATCATCCCAAGTAGCAGCATTATCTCCAGTCCAATGTGCAGTGTACTTTCCAGAACTTACAAAAGTTGATCTGCTCAGTATAAATGGCCTTTTACCAGTAACATTTATCAAGGCTGCATGAGTAGCTTTGGTTTCCAGGAGTCCATATAAATTATGAGCGTTATATTCTGTAATGTTTCTGAAATGTAGAGCAGTTGCAGGAACAGTTTTATCATTAATCGGCAGTTTTATGCCTTTATTGTTGATCTTGTAGGGAGGATCATCAAGGGTAGAAAATGGGGTGGGATTGGAAGTTATGAAATTGGATAACTCATTCATGTCCAGCCAAAGACCATCCACAGGAAGAATATCTCGAAATAGTTTGATCTCATTTTCCCAGAAAATTGCAGTCGCTGGGTTTACGAAATCAGGGAAGTACACTGGTCCAGGCCAAACCTGACCTAAGTAAGGAACACCGTCACGTTTTATGAAGATGTCAGCTTGCATCCCTCGAATGAAGGTCCCATAGCTCTTGTTCACACCAATACCTGCACCTCAATGCCATAATTATATGACAAAATGATCCTTGTTTGCCGCACAAGAAACTTATTTGAGGAAAATTTTTGTTTCTATAACAACATACCAGGATCCAAGATGAGCACATATTTCTGACCATTTTGGTGAAGTAAATCCACAAACTTTTTCATCTTGTCCACCGGAAAGTTGATGGGATCAAACGTGAAATCCTTAAAACCATCCATGTAATCAATATCTGTCCACATAACTTCAAGAGGGATGTTAGCTTTTGCATAGCCAGCAACCACACCTTCAACGTCCGACACATTTTTGTAACCATATCGACACTGATGAAATCCTGCCGTGAAGGGAAAAACAACCAAACAGGTGAGGATGATATATCATATAACTAGTGATGCTCCCAACAAACAACTCTTCTAAAGCCACTCAAAAACAATTGTAAGATTTATCTTGATTCTATTTATCACAAATGTAATATCAAGTTAGTATTCTCATTGATAAATTTCTTCTTTAAAACTCTTTACAAAGTTCTGGCTAGTTCTTGCTGAGAGAGAATGGTATTTTGAATCTTTTGTATTAGCAGATTTGCTCAGGTGGGGTGCTGCTCTGAATCTGGCCAAAGAAGATAATTTACAAATATAAATTTTATTCTCTGTGCAGGATTGAAGATAACTTTATAGAACAATTGCAAGTTTGATCTAATTGTTCTAAAACTAGTTTCTCTATCATGAGCAAACAATGTGCTAGCAATCAACTTTAAATGTTGAAGATTAAATTTCTTGTTCATAAAAAGCTTACCAAAGGACCAATATGGCATCGGAGCAGGACGACCAATCAACTCTGTATACTGCTGCACCACTGCGTCGGGCGAGGGTCCAGCAAAGAAATACAAATCAACAATTCCTCCTATCAACTTGTAAGTAATCCGATCACCGTCGTAAACAACATCCATGGCATTGCTGTTAAGCAGCAAAACACCGTGAGTGGTCCCAGTCGGGGACCTGACATCGACGTAAAAAGGGTGGGAGCCGTAGAGATTGACATCGAGGTTAGCGGAGCCCAAATCGACGTTCCACAAAGTTAGGGTTTGATTTGGGATGAGCTTGAAGGATTTCCTTGTGTGCTCTCCGAGTCCATAGAGATGAGACCTTTTTTTTGGCAATAAAGAAGAGAGTTGAATGTACTGATCCTTGAACACCATTAAAGTGCTTGTGGTGTCGAAAAGGACATCCCCGGAGGAGCGGCGGGAGACGGAGAAGGCGAAAGGGGTGGTGTTGTGGAGATTGAAGAGGAGGTCGGAGTCGGAGGGAGTGGGATTTGGATAAGATAATTGGCGGGAAATTATGTCTCTTGGGATTTCCCATCTTTGCTTTTTCGAATCACTTATTCGGACTCTCAACCGGTCCTTTGTTTCATAGCTGAAGAGAAGACAAGATTAGTACGAGTAATTTTGTACAATCAAAAGTCCAAAACTCATAAAATAAAAGATGCAATTAAAATACAAATGGTGAAATTTGTTGATTTATTCTTCTAAATTTGAAAATTCCTTACATTTACACTATGTTTGGTTTGATGGAATTGGACAAAAAGGAAAGGAAAAGATTTTGATAGATTTTTAATATCTTGTTTGGAATTGTTAAATGAGAGGGAAAAGAAAGGAAAAGAAAATTAGGGAAAATAAAGTAAAGGGATTTAATAATTTCTTGTTGTTTCACCCTATTGGGTTTCCCACCAAATTTGAGAGGAAATGGAAGAAAAGGAAAAGAATTTTTCAATATCCCAAAAGTAACCTTATATAACAATACATATCTAATTATCTATCATTCATATTGTTAAAAGAATAGTACTTTCGTAAATAGAATAAGATTTATACATTTATTTAGTTTTATTTATCTCATTTCTTTTATTTTCCTTTCATAACTATCCAAACAATAATCATTAAAAACACCATCCTTTCTTTTCCTTTTCTTTCCTCATTAATTTATCATTTTTTTTCTTCACAAAACCAAACATAGTGTAACATATATAAACGTGCTTTTGGAAATCTAATTATGTTTGTGTTTGACCCATATCTATCGAAAGAGAGTGAGAAATTTGATAGAGAAATGTGATAGAGAAGTTAGAAAAAGAGAGGGAAGGAGCAAAGGTTGAACTAACGTATAAAATAGAGGTGTTTTTGTAACTTCTGACCTTGGTAAAACGACTCATTTGTTAGTGACAATCAGCATGTAGTTGAAAAGGTATAAGGTTAAATTTGATAATTTGCTTAGATAATAATTTTTTGTTTTTGTTTTTATCCACCTGTCTAGATCAGGTGGCTTGTTTTGGCTGCAACTTGCAAGTGGTTTGATAGATTATATAAGGGCTTTTATCATTTTCGTCCCTATGTTTTTGCGAGTTATTACTTTTTTTAGTGTCTTTCTATTTTTCACTGTCTGGTCCCTATGTTTTCAAAAATCCATCAATTTGATCTCTTTATGAGTCAACTGTTAGTCAAATTTAACGGTTCCAATGATATTTTTGTCTTTAAACCAAAAGCACGCCACATGTCAATACAACAAATAATTTTTTTTACATATTTATATAATACAATAAATAATACAAAAAGAAAAAAAAAAATTTGATAGATGGATCTCCACCATCCAACTTAGATAAGGATGGCCGGGATTAAACCAAAAAGAAAAAAAATCTTTTCAAAAAAATAAACACATCCATATCTAAGATTGAGATAAACACATCTCAAATCATCATCGAAATCCTCATCAACAAATAAACACTCGTCAACACCATCATATATATATATAATCTTTCTATTGTCAGTTCGAACTGATATAAATATATCAGTTCCTTATATGTGAGTCATTGGATTTAAAAAATGCTTTAAAAAGTGCATACAACCAAGTCAAGGCATTTAAATCCAATGACTCATATGCAAGGAACTATCAGTTCAAACTGACAATAGAAAAACTATATATATATATATAATGAGTCTCTCATAAGAGATAACTTATTTTAATTTCGGTAAGGACTTTAATGAAATCACATTGATTTTTATGAATTTTGATCTGAATTTTTTTTGTGGAAGATAAGTTCATTGAAATCTATATATGAATAAAATTTGAGAATTTTTGAATCACTACAACTATTTTTCTTGAATTTTCTATATTTCATCCATTTTGCCGATACCTTCATATTTAACAAAATCGGGAAAAATAATTCTAATGCTTCAAAAGAAATTCAATTTTTTTTTTTCATCGGTATATTTCATTGAGTGCTTGTTTGGTTGAGCTTTCTACTGGCTTAAAAGGTCTACCAACGTCTATTTGAGTTTTTTAGAATTGTTTAGTTGGACTTTTGAGATTGTCTATTTTAAATTGAGTAGAGGTTAGTAGAGTTTAAACCTCTACTGGGCAAAAGCTTATAGGGAAGTGCTTCTCAAAATAGACATTTTTTTTTTAAAAAAGTCTACCAACAAAACATCTATAATTTTTTTTTTCAAAAACTTTATTTCTAATAGATCTACTGCAAGTAGATTTTTTACCAATAGAGGTTTTTTAAAAGCCTAACCAAACGAGCTCTGAATTTATCATCCATAAAAATATTTAGATCAAAATTTATAAAAATTGATATGATTTCATTAAGGTCCTTACCAAAATTAAAATAAAATATTCCTTATGAAAGACTCACCGTATAGATGAACATAATAAGATTGAATTATATCATCTTTACAAAAACAAAAAAGCAAAAACCCGCAAGCAAAATTTGTGCTATTTTTTTTATAATATATATAAATTATCAATTAACTTCCTCTTCTAGAATCTCAGAAAACCAAAAAAATAGTAAAACTAAGAAAAAAACTTTTAAAAAAATATAAAAAAAATAAAAATAAATAAATAAACTAAATCGGCTACGTTTGTAGCCAAATTCAATTCACCGTGTTGTATAAGAAAATGAAAAAAAAAAAAAAAAAAAATGAAAAGCAAAAGAAAAATAAATAAAAACTCATACCTATACGTACAATGATGCTACGCAAGACAGAGCAACAGCCAACAATGCAGCGGCTCCTCTTGAAATTGAAAATCTCATCGGCTCCCGACGATGTGATATCTTCACATAAACCGGGAGGTGATGTCAGATAAGAAGAGGGCCCACATAATCCGGGAGAATTTTCCGGCGAGAGCAAGTTGTCTAGCAGCTGAGCACCCCCCATCACGACGGTTCCCGGCTTTGACGGCACTGTCGATTCCTTGCCGAAAATTTCCCTTGGTGATAACACTCTAGAGACACCGAATCGTAACACATAAAGCATCTCAAAATCACCATCAAATCATCACCAACAATCAATCGTCCATCAACTCCTCCACAACAATCAATCAATCATCATCTCCTCCTCGCCAGATCTGGAATCTACTCCTCCGTGAGCAGCAGTGGTAGTGGAGATTACTCCGTGGAGCGTGCTCGCAGCTCCATTGACGGAGCTATGGAGCTCGAGTTTTCGCTGGAGCGGCTCTATCTGATGGAGAATTATCTCCATCAGATATGGACCAGATCTGCTCCATTTCTCATTTTTTATTTATTTATAATTATTTAGTTTTTGAATAATTATTTGATTTGTGTTTGGTTTGTTGTGATGAAGATGTGGGGTTGATGAAAATGTTGAAGATGATGATGTTAAAGATGGAGATGTTAGATGATGATGTTGAGGATTTTTGAATTTTTTTGGTTTATATATGATTTTATTTAATTTTTTAATTTATTGTTGAAGATTTAATTAAAATAAATAATAATAATGTTGAAGATGAAGTTTTATTTTTATTTTTATTTATTTATTTTTTCAATGAAGGCTGACCGTTAAAAATATGGTTAAAGGGACTAAATTAATAGGATTTTGAAAACATTGGGATCACACCAGTGAAAAATGAAAAAACAGTTAAAAAAGTCATAATTCCTAAAAATATAGGGACCAGAATGATAAAACCCCATTATATAATGGTTCCAATTTAATATGGCCAGTGAAAGGTAAGGGGGCAGACCACAGACCAATAAGGGAGTGCCACGCAGTCGGTTGCACAATTCGTTATAAACATGAAGGTATATGGAAACATACCTGGCAAAGAGTTGGAGACTTTGAATATCAGGTCCGTAAACGGCGGATTTCTTGATGAGGCCGAGATCAGCAGTCGACGAGGAAGATTCAACGGCCACTGATCGAATTCTGTAACCGTACCCTACTGTTTCTGCTTTTACACATGATTGTGGTTGTGGTATAAAGCAGTAGCAAAGAAAGAAAAGTAAGAGAGAAGCGCTTTTGGATCGATTTGTAGCTCTATCACCCATTCTTGCGTGCCACGAGGAGATAACTTCACATTTTGCTATTGTTTATGTGATATATAGAATATAGTTGAAAGATTTGACAAAACGTGCTTTTCAAGTCAATGGCCCACTTGGCTTAAAAAATTGTCCACTGATTGCTTAGAAGGATCTTTTGGATATTTGTTGTTGATAAGTAATGAGAGAATCGTGTCAATAATCAGACTGTGTTTGTTGTTTGAGGTTTTTGGTGGGAGAATATGTTGTGATGGACATGGCATGGGTATGTTTGGTGCTTAGAAATTTATGCGATAAAGTTGAGTTTCAAATTGTATGCACAATAAATGTTAAAAATGGAAAATCAATTTAATTAGTATAACGAAATTACTTTTAAGTACAAGTAGAATCTTCAAAACTTAGAAATAGGTTGAGATGATTTGACAATTGAGTGGTTTAGGATTTACTTGAAGGTTTTCATTTATTCCAACTAGGAATTCAGTCAAGTAGTATTACCAGGGGCGACCAACCAATAAAATTGCTTCAAGTTTTAATTAAGGAAACATTATGATATAATAATAAATAGATGATAATAATAGCTTGATTCATCTTATTATTTTAATAATATTAATAAATATATTTTCTATTTTATTGCCTATGATTATAGGATACAAAATCGATCTCTTTTCCATTCATGATTTTAATTTCCAATAAAAAAATAAAAATAAAAATAATAAATAATAAATAATTTCCTATCATTTCATACATTATTGTCTAGTCTATTATTTAATATATTTTTATGGTAAAAAGCTAAGTAAATATTGATGGAGGTTTAGAGTTTGTTTGGTTGAACTTTTGAAAAACATCTATTGGTAAAATATCTACTTGCAGTAGATCTATTAGAAATAGAGTTTTTGAAAAAAAAAAATCATAGTTGTGTGGTTGATAATTTTTTTTTTTTTTTAAATATTTGGAGAAGCGCCTCTCTATGAGCTTTTTGTCTAGTAGAGGTTTAACCTCTACTAGCCTCTATTCAATTTAAAATAGGCAATCTCAAAAGCCCAACCAAATGACTCTACAAAACTCAAATAGATGTTGGTAGACCTTTTGAGGCTAAGAAAACTCAACCAAACAAACACTTACTATCTTATTTTACAGTACTCATTGTATCTTGATACAATTCTTTGAGTTTTACTCTACATTGTTTGTTAATTACAGAAAAAATATATATATTTAGTTCTAGGTGATTTTCGAGATATAAAATAATGATATGTTACATTTTAATTCTCAAAATTATATATATATATATATATATATATTTTGTGACACTACCTTTAAGACTAAAGGATATCACGTTTTTTTTTAACAAATTATTTCTTAAATATTAATATATTTGTCATGCATGACATTGAATATTAATTTTTGTGTTGGTCCCCACAAAACCAAATTTCTGGTTTCGCCCTTGAGTATTACAGATTTACAGCAGACCATCTACTGTGGATAGTGGTGGCACCGGTTCGGTTTTGGTTTTGTGGCCAACCAAAACCGAAACCGAAATCGGAACCACTGGTTTGGTACCGGTTTCAAAACATTAGTTTGGCGGTTTCGGTTTTTGGTGGTTTTTTTTTTAAAAAAAAAAATCAAAAAAGTGCCATGTGGCAACTTCTGATTCATCATTTTTTTAAAATATATATTTTTAATAAAACCGGCGGTTTAAACCGCGGACAAAACAGTCGGTTTTGGCCGGTTTATAGGCCACATAAACCCAAACCCAAACCCAAACCCAAACCGGAACCACCGGTTTCCAACCGGTTTTCAAACCAGAGGTTTAGGTTCCGGTTTTCGATCTTGGTTTGGCACTTTCGGTTCCGATTAAACCGCGGACAAAATCAACAGTTTACTGGAATCGTAGCCACCACTAACTGTGGACCTCCTCATCCATGTCACTGGATTATAGAATTATGTTTTCATAATTCATATATTATTATTTTTTGAAAATATAAATATATATTATCTTAATTCATATCCGTATCCTAGTTTTGGAGAATTCTGTATCCCTATATCATATACATGTATCCATGCTTCCTTGATGTTTGTTACTATTACCAGTTGCTTTGGAGTTTGGATTGCTTTTGAGTCTGTTTTATTTAATTTTATTTATTTATTTAGTTTGACAAACAAACAACTACAACGCAGCGAAGACAACTAACAAATGAAACAAGGCTTACAGTTAAGCCAAACCCAATCCTCTAAAGAGGAAAAAGCTCGTGCAGCTAGGGAATGTGCCATCTCATTCCCTTGTCTTGGGATAGAGAGGCATTTAGAAACCCCAACTTCTCTACAAAGACCTCTAATATCATCTACGACCACCCCTGCCAATCCATCATTCACAGCAGAGGCTACATTTACAACATCCAGCTCCACCCAATCAATCTTAAAATCCATCCTTTTGGCCAACAAAAGTCCTTCTCAAACAAACAAGAATTCCCCCAGCTTAAGCTCAAAAAATGACGCAGCGGGGTATGACGAAAATAAGAATGATCACTTTGTCGAACCCTGAGGCACACTCAGACGAACCTTGATACAGTGACCGATAGTTACCCAAGTATGGATCGCCATGCAGGGGCCATCATTCCCTAATCTACGTTAGAAAATGACATTCTCGAATCCTCAAAGAGCATGTCGAATCCACGATAGATAAGTGTTCCAAAGAACGATTTTATTGATTATGAAAAAGTTACAATAATTGGAAATAATAAGACTATTTATAATAAACTAATCCTTATACAACTCGAATACGACATTCCAAAAAAGACTAAAACAGGAAAATATCAAAACTAATCATAATCTTCTAAGATTCATGATTCCTAACTTAACTAAAAAACAAAGATCAAATCTTACCCAAAAGGTAAGTTTGATTTATTTCCAAAACCTAAATTTAATTCTTAATCAAACTAAAGTAACTTGCTAAACAAGAAATAAAGACCCAAATTAATAAAATAAGAAAACACTCAAAACCGTCCTACATCAGTCACCCCTTCTTAAAAATAAGAAAACACCCACAACCGTTCTACATCAGTCACTCCTTCTTAAAAAAAGAACTCGTCCTCGAGTTCGGTTAAAGTACGAGGATTGACAAGTAAACAAAGAAAACCCTTATTCGTCTTGTGGGAGTGGTAAACCCCAACCCAAAAATCTCTCTGTAGTCCATCCCAGATCCACAATGGCACCACAGTAATCCTCCAACGAAATAAAAAAAAAAAAAAATGCCCAAGCTATTCGCCATTGGTGATGCCTATCTGTTGCGGCTTGGGCCGCTGGACACATACGGAGGTTTGGATGGCATCGATTCCTCGCTACTAGTTTTTCCCATCCCACATAGTATTCTCCTCCTCTTAAAAAAAACTCGTCATCAAGTTTGGCAAGGTTTTATTTAGGTGGATAATACTTGAGATGTACCACCTTGTCAATTACCGGCTTGAATGAACTTTCTTCAGATGGTAGAAACAATGTTTGATCTTCAAAATCCAAATGAAGAGAAGCGATCTTCAAATTACCCCTGAAAAAATTGTGTGGATTTTCAAATAAGTTGTCACCCTCGGAAACCTTTTCAATGGAAATTGATTTGGCTTCCAGTTGTGCTTCAACCACGGTTAGATCACAGTCTTCAACTTCTAAGATCAGTTGATCGTCTTCAATTCCTTCGACAGTCTCCACTTCATAAGAAATATCACAATCTTCAACTTCTAAGATCAGTTGATCGTCTTCAATTCCTTCGACAGTTTCCACTTCATAAGAAATATCTTCAACTATATTTTCTGCATAACAAAAATCTTTAAAATAATCATCTGGAAGATATTCCTCCTACATTACTTGTTTCATAACAAGCCATGACATGATCCTATCCATTCCAAATCTTTTTCGATCTTTTTGAAAGTCTTCCCACCAAATCAGTGCATCGTTTTTCAAACAATCTTCTACACATAAAACTTTCAGACTTTCTGTGATTCTACGATAGTCAAAATATTCTTCAACTTCTTCCAGCCAATTAATAAATTCTTCATTTTTCATATGTCCAAAAAAAAAATCGAAGTATTGGTTGATAATCATTATAACTCGAAAAATAATTATTAGAACCAAGTGAACCGTTGAAACCCATTGAGAACTGAAATCAGAGTCTGAAGAAAAAAAAACGTACCAAAAATTGAACCTTGAGAATTGCTTACGAAAAATAAATCCACCCGCGGCTTCAGGTGCGTGCGACTTTGATGGTTGAGAATGCGCGGCTGTCTTTTGGGGCTGATTGTGAATTCTTTGAACTATTACACACTTTTTTTCTTTTTCTTTTTTTGATTTCTTTTCTCTTATATATATATATATTTTATGTGGAAATATGGAAGGTGAATATGGTGTTTAGGAAGGTAGTTGGTTGTGATACATGGACGCTAAGCCTAGCACAGAGGTATGTTAGGGTTATGCTCAATAGTAAGAGTGTAATGTTGTACTTGACAATCTTTTCATATTAACAAAGTGATTTTTGTTTGTTAACAAAATCTTATATAGCATTTATTATTATAATTGTCAAAGTAAATAATCATAAGGTCAAAAGACTATGAGAAAAGAAGAATTGTTCGTACATCTAGATATGTATGAGGTAGACACAATTCTTTAGTTAGTCTTGAATAACGTTCACAACTTAAGTTAAAGGTTAGGCACCTTTATCTTGTTAAAGTTGTAGAATTCTTTTACTAGCATTTGAGTGGGATCAAATGTGTTGTGATGAGTCTAAAATCATTGAAGGGTCTTCGAGTAAAAGAATCTAGTGCACTGGGTGCATTGAACTGGATCACAATGAAATACTTTTTCTAGAACCGTCAATAGATAAAAGTCTTTTCATTATCAGGACAATCGGAGAGTCTATTTTAATCCTGAGATAAACGATAGACTTATGGTTGCAAGTGTTATCATTTGAGCTATCAATGAGTACGATTATATAGCATAGTCTATCCTCGATAGTTTGGTGGTATTCATTTGTTTATCGATAGAGGACTTCATTTATAGATATGGACATCGTGGCTCCATTTATTAAATATGAGTAGAATATCATCATATGGATGCTTTGTGGTTTTGGATATGAAATCTTAATGTTGAGTTTTCAATAGTGTCTATTGAAAGATGACTTTTGGACAAGTCATAATATATATCCAAGTTCAAAGTATGGTCATATGAGTAATATGGTAACTTGGAGAGCTATAAGCGGTCTATAAGCTCTTAGCGATTACTGACATTCTTCACGAGGATTCACTATCTCCCATATGATTGTCTAGGGTATGAATGTGTATCGTTAACTTATTCCATCTTTATTTAAGAGTGCAATTTTAGTTCTTTAGTGGAATGAACTAAAATTAATAGATTGAACCTAAGTGAATCATTTGTTAATTGTGATTGGGTTATGTCTATTGAAGCTTAAATTTAGATAGGCTCGTCAAGATCCTCAATCCGCACGGACTTGTATGAATCACTTGATATATTCTACCGAACTATTTGTGGGTCCATTTAGAATTGTATTTAATATATTAAGAATATAATTTGCACATTATTTATTTAATAGGCTGTTTAATTATATTAATATATTAATGAAAGGCATGTGAGCTTGTTTCTTTTAGTAAGAATGAGTCTAGTTCACATGTGGGCTTTTTATTAAAGTTCAAATGGATTAAATAAAATAAGAAAATAATATGTAGGCCCAAGTTCTAGTTATGGGCGGCAATGGCTAATTTTTAGCCCATTATATTGTTTTATTTTATTATTTAATTAAATGGAAATTAACTAATATGTTAATCAATTATTTAATTAAAAATCAAATCTTTTTTTGATTAGGAAATATGTTTCCTAGTAGTATACTATTATTAGTATTATATTAAATATAAAAGACTTTATTTGTTTAGTCAAATTAGGAAGTCTTTTATATAGTCACAAATACACTAAAGAGTTAGATTAGAGTTTGAATTCTAAGAAGTCTTTTGTATTCTATTTGGAAAAGGACTTTGGTGATAACCTTGTTGGACAAGATAAGAATTCGGCCACCCTAAATTAACTAAGGTAAGATTTCGGCCACCCTAAAATAACTAGGGCAAAAAATTCGGTCCCTATATATGTATAGTGAGAATTTTCGGCTAACCCTATGAATTTTTCCTTTGATGAATTTATTTTCTTTTGCTAAAAAGAAAAAATAAAAATCCTACTCTAATACTAGTGAGAATTCGGCCAAGAGGGTTTTGTGAGAAAAGAATTGTTCTTGTTTTGATAGTGTACTAGTGATCTTAACATCAAGAGATCTTGTACACACTTTCGAATTAGGTTCACGCGAATTTCAATCTTGTGATTGTGAGTTCAAAAGTGACCGGAACATTCTTAGCAACCGTTTGGAGATTATAGTGACTAACAGAATTAGAAAAGTGTTTGTTGTCCATTCTCAGATTCACAATTCAAAGAAGGGAGACCACGCTCCTAGGTGATTCACGTTCGTGATCGGTTTTGGAAGATCTTGCGGATTACCATCGACGTTAGTCAATCGGATCACGCGACAAAGGTATTTCATCTTTTCGTATGTATGTTTAATTAATTAAAGGGTTAAGGTTTAATATGGGAAATTTTTTTAAAATATACTAAACTCCTTTTAGTCTCGCTTCCGCTGCGTGCATGTATTTTTCCCTACAAGGTAGACTCGGTGGCTTTGATACCAATTGACGTAGCGGGGTATGATGAAAATAAGAATGATCACTTTGTCGAACCCTAAGGCATACTCAGACGAACCTTGACGCAGCGACCGGTAGTTACCCAAAGCATGGATCGCCATGCAGGGGCCATCATTCCCTAATCTATGTTAGAAAATGGTACTCTCGAATCCTCAAAGTGCATGTCGAATCCATGACAGATAAGCGTTCCAAAGAACGATTTTATTGATTATGAAAAAGTCACAATAATTGGAAATAATAAGACTATTTATAATAAACTAATCATAATACGACTCGAATACGACATTCCTAAAAAGACTAAAACAGGAAAATATCAAAACTAATCATAATCTTCTAAGATTCATGATTCCTAACTTAACTAAAAAATAAAGATCAAATCTTACCCAAAAGGTAAGTTTGATTTATTTCCAAAACCTAAATTTAATTCCTAATCAAACTAAAGTAAATAAACTTGCTAAACAATAAATAAAGACCCAAATTAATAAAATAAGATAACACTCAAAACCGTCCTACATCAGTCACCCCTTCTTAAAAATAAGAAAACACCCAAAACCGTCCTACATCAAAAAAACCCCCCAAAGGCTTGGACAAAGCTGCCACCATATTACCTTCCCAATCTCTTATAGTCACCCCCACTCCAATATGGTTGATACTAGATTTCACAGCAGCATCAGAATTAAGTTTAAGATAACCATAAGGAGTGGGAAGCCAGCAAACCTAAGAACTGTCAACGTAGGAACTGTCATTGGCTTCAGAGCTTTACAAGTGTTTTGAAATTCAGTCAGGAAAGATGCAACCTAGTTTAAAATTTCCTCAGCCTCTAATATTACCTTTTTGCACAAAGCAATTATGCTCCCCACCATAAGCTCTATAGAACAGCACAGAAAAAGCCAAATCATTTCTCCGTGTTTTGGAAAACACAAATCTCAACACATCCTGCTAATTCAACCCTTTTAGATCAGAGATCAGGCACCAAAAGGCAGATTTCGACCAAACCTCCTTGGCTTTGCGGCACCAGAGCAAAGCTTGTTCCACCGATTCCTCAGCTTTCTCACATCTCAAACACTTAATATCACCAACAATCTTCCTTCTAAATAAGTTGGTAAGAGAAGGGATGACATTATTGCACACTCTCCACACACAAAATCTTCACTTTTGGGGGAATATTTATATTCCACAGGGCTTTCCACCAACCACTATCAACACTCGAACACGAGCTCAAATCTCTCACCTTATTCCGCAAAGCCACTTGATACCCACTCTTCTCTCTATAAATCCTTCTCTTGTCAAAGTGCCAAATGAGCTTATTAGGCATCCGCCTATAACTCAAAGGAATTTTCAAAATGGCCTCCTTATCGACATCCAAGAACACCTAATTCAGAGTCTTAATATTCTAATGCTGCCAAAATCATCCAATAAATCAGCCACTAACAAATTCTCATTCGCCACTCTAGTCACCGGTTTGAAAGAAAAAGGCCTTGGTAGCCAAGGATCCTCTATCACCTTAATCTTCTCGCCATCACCCACCCTCCACCTTACCCCTTTAAGAAGAAGATCTCTGCCCCATACTAAGCTCCTCAAAACATGAAAGTTGCCTGGTTTTAGTCTAACTGAGAGGAACTCCTCATTCCTGAAATATTTAGCTTTCATAACTTGAGCCACCAAAGAGCACTCCCCAACAGCCAGCCTCCACGCTTGTTTGTCAACTAAGGCTTGGTTAAATAAACCTAAATCCCTGAAACCCAAACCTCCCACTGATTTAGACAAACACAAAGTCTCCCACTTGACCCAGTTGATCTTTTTCTTCCCCTCCACAAAGCCCCATCAAAAATTTCTAATAAGAGAAGATAACTCTTTACAAAGAGAAAATGGAATTTGAAATATGCTCATAGCATATGTGGGAATGGCTTGAGCAACTGCTTTAATTAAGATTTCCTTCCCCCTCCCCCCATCGAAAAGAGGTTCCCTTTCCAACTTCTTAATCTTTTCCACACCTGCTCTTTAAGTTTCTTATAAGTCTTTCTTTTGTTTTTCCCCACCAAAGTTGGAAGACCTAGATATTTATCAAAAGCTAGTACCTCTTCTAGATCCAATAGACCTAGAATCTACACTCTTAAGACCTCACTCGTAGAAGGACTACCAAAAGTAACTAAAACCCCCATTTGTAGAAAAGAGTGGAAATATTTTTTGTATAAGCTTAAGCACAAAGCACTTGAAATGCTTCTCTAAAAAGAATTTTTAGAGAATGGCTCTTACTCAAGTGTTTTCAAGAAAAGCACTTGTATAGATTACAAATGGATGATGATATGCAATGCACTCCTTTGGTTGAATTGAACTCTTATTCATAGTTTTAAAACTTGGAAGGTGGTGCGAGAAGGGAAGGCCTCCGCGAGGCGAGACAGGTGCATCGAGGCGATCGAGGAAGTCGCCTTAACCGGAAAATGGGAAAAGAATTTTAAATTTTTTTAAAAATTAAAAAATTAAAAAATATTTCATAATATTCATAAATAAGTACTTTGATCTGATACACCCCTCCCTTCAAAATTTTATCGAAGGTACTTGCTAAGAAGCACTGATTCGAGTATGGATATAGATACATCGATACTGCGTTTTCTAAAAAAATAGGATACAGATACATTTAGGATATACCGATATATATGAGTGGTTCTCTAGTAAGGATGTCCAACCACCACATTAACCAATACCCACACCCAATATGAATGTGGTTGTAGTTAGACGTCCTAAAATTATAAACTTAAGACGGTCCTGATGAAGTATTATATATATATATTTGTTCAAGTCAGTGCGAACTGATATAACTTCATTAGTGCATTGGATGTTGACCATTAGCTTTACATACTTTGACTCAAAGTGTATACACTTGTTAAACTTTCTCCATAATCAGTGGTCCACATGCATTGATACTGATGTAGTTACATCAGTACACACTGGTGTGAACGAGACCGTATATATATACAGAAATGTTCAAGTCAGTGTGCACTGATATAACTTTATCAGTACGTTGGATGTGGACTATTAGATTTACATACTTTGACTCAAAGTGTATGCACTTGTCAAAACTTCTCCATAATCAATAGTCCACATGCATTAGTACTGACGTGAACAAGACTATATATATATATATATAAAATTTGAACTATCAGTTCCTTGCATGTGGGACATTGGATTTAAATGCTTTAACTTGGCTGCATGCACTTGTCAAAACATCTTTTTAATCCAATAGCCTACATGCATAGAACTGATATATTTGTCCCACTCATTGTGTTGCTAGCCTAGACCCAACACGGTTCCGGTTCGAACCGTGGAATCGGAATCGAAACCAGGGGAGGCTGGTTCCAGTTTCGATTTCGGTTCCATGGTTCGAGAAACCGGCCAGTTAGGTTTTTTTTTTTTTTTTGGGTCCGGGGGGGGGGGGAGGCTGAAGGTAGCCGTTGGAGGCCCCAACAGCCTTCTAACGTCAGCAGGCCGTACCTTCAGCCTTTTTTTGTTTTCTTTTTCTTATCTATAAATTACCACCTCCCCTATTTTTCCTCCCAATTCTCTCTCAACTCTCCAACTCTCCAAGTTTCCAATTCATTCTCAATTAGTAAGTTTTTAATATTTATTTCATTTTGCCATTTTGCAATTGTTTTATTTGCAATATATTTTATTTCCAATTTATTTAATTTGCAATTAGTCAATTACTAAGTTTCCAATTTCATTTATTTGCAATTTATTTTATTTACAATTACGAGCTTACTACCTACTATTATTTTACTAAGTTTCCAATTCTCTCCCAAATTTATTTTTAAATGGCAAGTGGTGGAAATGGAAGGGGTCATGGCCGTTACGGTCCTATGCGTTCTATTTCGATGAAAGGTAAGGGTCCTATGATCAATAATCTCGGTCGTAATGATTGTTTTTTCGTATGTACCGACATATGGAGTGACCATTGGTGATCGCATTCATACTTGGGTGTGACTTGCCATTATATGGATGATGCATGGAATATCCAGAAAAGAATTCTTGCATTTAGAGTTTTTGATGATGTACACACTGCTCAGAATATTTTTAGACAGCTTAGAATTATTTTTTCAGAGTATAAAATTGAAAACAAAATTTTTGCAATTAGTTTTGATAATGCTTCTGCCAATACTGATGCTATTCCTTTTTTACTTGATTTATGCAACCTTATCTTGGTAGTACATTTTTTCATCAAAGATATGCATGCCATGTTTTAAATTTATGTGTTCAAAAATTATTAGAAACTATTGAATATTTTTTTCTACCTATTAATAAAGTCCTAATGTTTTTGTGGAAACATTCTTCTACAATGAAAGCATGTCAACATTTTATAAACAATATGGTAGACGCGTCGTTAGATTTCCTTGTGATGTTGCAACACATTGGAATTCTACTTATAAATTGCTTGCTCAAAGTTATGATTCTAGGGATTTATTAGTTTCTTTTGTTCAATTTCATGTTAGTCACATTGATCTTTATCAAACTCATTGGTATGCTTGTTACAACGTTTTCAATTTGTTAAAAGTTTTTTATAATACTATTAACAATTTATCTGTTGTTTATTATTCTACAACTAATTTATTTATTGTTGAGAGTCTTAATATTGTTGGTGCCTTTGCTCATTGTGAATCCGACATAGAATTAGTGGAAGCCGTTAATGCTATGAAGGTAAAATGGTTAGATTATTATAGGGAGTTTCCAAATATTTATTTGATTGCCATGGTTTTTGATCCACGTTGTAAATTAGAAAATTTGGATTATTATTTAAATGGTTATTTTGGCCACTAAGGTTTAAAAATTGAATATTATGTTAATGCGTGTAGTGATAGAGTTAAGAAATTATTGTATGCTTTATATGATGAATATGTTATAGTTTATGGATCCTCATTGAACTTAGATGTTACACGAACACAAACTGTATCTTAGCCCCCATCATCCTTCGGATTTATGAATTTAGGGTATATTCTGTTATATATATATATATAAATAAAAAAATAAAAAACCCATGATGTTCTTCTTCACCATGCTTCTACAAGTATTCTGAGCTTAAATCTTATCTAAGTTCCTCTTTTGAGTTTACAGAAGATATGCTGGGGAAAAAATTTGATATTTTACAATATTGGAAAGAGTATGGAAGGTACTATTCAATCATGGCTATGATAGCCAAAAATATATTTTCAACACTAGTTTCTACGATGGCGGTGAAATAAGAGTTCAGCGTCAAGGGGAATATCCTGGATGAAAAGTGTTCATGCTTGACTCTGAAAGCACTACAGATACAGGTTTGTGTAGATGACTGAACGAAGGCACGATATAGACAACAAGAAATCAAGCAAGAGGCAACGTACGATTTCTTCAAAGATGACGAACCTAAAACTGGAGCAGCGGAGCCAGAATAGAAGATGCGGACCACGTCATCACGTGTCCACTTTATCACCAAACCTATAATAAAAGGTAAGAGAACTACATTGCCTTTGATTTCTCTAAACCCCCCAAGAGGATACATAAGCAACTTAATTGTAGTAAAAATTAAGTGCAAAGCTAATAATTTTACATTTTTTTTTTTAGTTTTATTTTAATTTAATTTTGCAATTTGTCATTTATTTATTTCATGTTATTTTCGAATTTCGGGGAATACCCAATGAAATGTAATTTGTAATTTGTCATTTTGTTTAGTTTTATTTTAATTTAATTTTGTAATTTGTCATTTGTTTATTTTATTTTATTTTCGGGTGACCCAACCCAATGAATTTTATTTTATTTTATTTTGTAATTTGCCATTTATATATTTTATTTTATTTACTATTACAACTTAGTAACTTACAAGTCTAATTTATTTTTTTATTAACAAAGGAAAAAAAAAAAAAAAAACAAGGTTTGGAATCGGAACCAGAACCGACCTATGTAGGTTCCGGTTCCAGCCTATGCTGGTTCTGGTTCCGGTTCCACCAAAACCTAGAACTGACTTAATTGTGGTAAAAATTAAGTGCAAGGCTAATAATTTTACATTTTCTTTTTAGTTTTATTTTAATTTAATTTTGTAGTTTGTCATTTATTTATTTTATGTTATTTTCGAATTTCGGGTGACCCAATTCCCAAATACCCAATGAAATGTAATTTGTAATTTGCCATTTTGTTTAGTTTTATTTTAATTTAATTTTGTAATTTGCCATTTGTTTATTTTATTTTATTTTCGGGTGACCCAACCCAATGAATTTTATTTTATTTTATTTTGTAATTTTCCATTTAGATATTTTATTTTATTTACTATTACAACTTAGCAACTTACAAGTCTAATTTATTTTATTAACAAAGGAAAAAAAAAAAACAAGGTTTGGAACCAGAACCTGCATATGCTGGTTCCGGTTCCACCAAAACCTAGAACTGGAACCGTTGATTAAGAACCGAAACCGGAACCGTGCCAGGTCTATGCTAGCCCCTTCAACTTTTCTACATTTCTATATATTATATTAATTTACCCCACTCAAAATGATTGTGTATTGAGTTAGGGCACCACTATAAATTCTTCTTCTTCTTTTTCTTCAGACAACAGTTCAACGCAGCAGCTTCTCTTTTCTCCGACTTCTCTCTCTAAACTTTTCTCTAACTTCTCTCTACAAGACTACAACCCAAGGTTTGGATCGATCATCATCATCTTTCTTCTTTCTTCTTCGTCTTCTTGCTTGGATTGATCGATAGAGGGAGATGAGATTGGGGGTGGTGCTGTGGCGATCGCTAGTCGGTGTGACTCATCAATGGCAGATCTGGGTGACTGGGTCTGGCTGGTGACTACTGATTGGTGAGTGGTGTGGTGGGTTGGGACGGTGGTGGTTGCGTGAGGAAGAACAAGAACATAAAGCTAGGGTTGAAATGTTGAATGTTTGGGATTGGGTGTGTTTAGAACAGGAAAGGGGTGGGCTTGGGCTGTGGGCTAATGTAGTTAAGTCATCAGTGGGCTTATGTAGAACTCCAAGTCTCCAACGGTCCAACCCAATTTAATTTATTTTTATTAAAAAAAAAATAATAATACAGGAACCGCCGGTTCCATTCCGGTTTGAACCAACCGGTTCTATAAAATGTGGAACTGGAACCGAAACCAGAACTGACCTCCTCCGATTTCGGTGGTACGAACCGAAACCTTGTCAGGTCTAATTGGCCTCTTCTACTCTTTTGTTTTAATATTTTAATATTTAATTTTATTTATTTATTTATTTTTTATTTTTTATTTTTTTTGTGGACAGCAACATGCTGGAATTACTGGATCCCTCTCCAACCTTTTTTTTTTTTTTTTTTTTGTTCATTCCCGTCAATCCTTATCCGCGATCCTCTCTCCCACACGCACATATCAACTCCTCTCAATCTCCGTTTCATCGTTTCAACTTCTCTCAATCTCCTCTCTGTGTTTCTTTAAATTCTCTCTGAATCTCCACACACTTTATTTTTTAGTGAAACCCATGTTAAACGCTGCGTTTAGCACCTTTTTCCTCTGTTGCCGTGCAGCCAGAGGCGGCAGCCCCGGTGCGGCGGAGGCTGGTTTTTAGGTCAGAAGCGCCGGTGCGGCCGTCCCGGTGCGATTTTGGCGTGAGGCGGAGTGAGGCGGCCGGCTTATACTGAGTTTTAAAACCATGCTCTTATTAATTCATAATGTTACATTGCTGTATCTAAAGGTTTACGCTGTTCGTTTCACTTCAAATACAACAAGAAACTGACAAGAGAGTAGCCAAAAACAATTCAATTACACCAAAGACCAATCGGAATTTGAATATTGTTACTTCTCAATAAACAAGTAAAATAATTCAATACAAGAAATTAAATATTAAAGGAGGAAATGGAAAAGGCAAATTGGTAATTCTATCTAGGAGGAGATAGTATTGGATGAGATACAGAGAGAAAGAGAGAGCTGCGCCTGTTGGCACTGCGATCGTTTTAGCGCGGTGCCGCTGCTTGTGCACATGCTCCGGACCGCCTCCGCCTCTTCCGGGCACACCACCGAAACCAGACACTGAGCCAGCGCTCGGTTAAGGTGCCGACACGCCGATTCACGCGCCGGGCCAGACGAGACGCGTCTGTGGCATTCGATCAACGCATCCTGCAACCTCTCGCAGCCTTGCATCGGAATTGTTTTCTATATCTGTGATTATGAATTCTGTATAAGGAGACTTTTGTACAAATACGTGTCTGGACTTTTATACTTTCCCAAAACTATTCTCTCTCTCTTTCATACTTAACACTCCTCTCATGAGAAAACCTTGAATCGGATTGTCACGTGGTGAGACAATAAGACTGTCCAATAAAATTGCACTAAATTAGAATTTTATAATTTATTTTTTATTTTCAAGATAAATGGTGCAATCTTATTGGACGGTTTCACCACGTGATAGTCTCATACAAGATTTTCTCCCCTCTCATACTCTCGAATTAATAGCCTATTAAATAATAAGAGTTTATTATTTTTATTTTTTAAGGAAGGATCATGATCATCTCTTGATATAAGAGCATCACCAAAAGATTTTTATATTTCACTCTTTAAATGTCTAATTGTTTACCTACGTGGCAATTTGATGAGTGAAAAAAGAAGAGTCCTCTCAAATAACTCCTCAATTAGAAATAGGCATACATTATTTTAATGAAATATTCAACTTTTCAAATATATTAGTTTCATACATTTGAAACTAGTATTATTTTTAGGTGGATATGAAAATCATTTGAATGACCTTCCAAATTATTGATATGTTATTATTAAATATTCAATATTAGTTTCATTTTAAAGATCCAAATGAGACCTTTTTCATGGTATAATTTTTATGATGATAAAATTTATAAATTAAAACTTATTATATATTAATTGAATTTAATTAAAAATAAAAAGGTTATATATATTAAATATTAATGATGATGCGATATAAAAAATAGTATAATAATAATTAAAGAGGGAGAAGTTGCTCTTCAATATTGAAGAGAGAGAAGCGAAATCTTATTTGAAGAGTCGGTTGGATCCAAAAACACTGATGTGGCTTGTTTGACTTTAACAAATATCTTCTTTGAAGAGTCTTTTGGGGTGCTCTAAGCTTTTCCTAAACTTTTGAGGATCCTAACAATGCCATGTGTCCACGATAAGATTGGATGGTTATGATTTATTTTTATTTTTTTTCATTTAAACTATTTTAAAGTGATGGTTTTCTCATCCTTTCAATTAAAAAAAAAAAAAAAAGGGTGATGTTTTTTATAAGTGTAGACCTTGAAAAATCCACAGTAGAATTTGGTAGAGCAACAAGGACTGACAATCCTACAAAATAAAAAAAAACGGAGTGGGGGTAATTCTTTTGGGGGAGTCATTTTCATGACTGGTCGAGCCCTAGGTTATTCTATTCTTTTGGCCTTATTTTGTTTGGGTTGAGCACAGAGTTAGAATTGCTATTGATAAACTGTAGAGACCTCAATTTGAATGTGTTGGTATTGGGCTTGTAGAGCCCTCGGTTTGGACTTGAAAAGCCCTAGGTTTTGAGGCGTTGGTCGAATGAAGTAATAAATGAAAAATAGAAAATAGCTATCGATGTTGGACATGTGTGATGATGATTGTGCAAGAAGTCAATCGATGCAAATTGAAAGTGAATTATGTTAATTGCACCTTTTCTATGTGGAATGAGATAATCCGTAATATCTCAAGATTTTAGGAGAGATTTGAAAGTTATTGATCAAGTTAATAACGTGTGTTTTAGTGCTGACTTGGTCTCAATAAACTTGGTCAAGGTTTGAATCTGTTTTGGGCCCACGTTGGGCCTGACCATGCTTGCTTCAACAGATCGTCTGGCTCCTCAATTGGATTTCCAAAATTGGTCTTTAATAGTTATTGTGTTATTTTTGGCTATCATAGTAAGCAAATCCAAATGTCACCGTAAATATCATCAATCTTATTTTTTATTTTTATTTTTTTATAAAAAAAACAAGAATCAATAATAAATTTTAATTAGTAGACTAATCCAAACCTTAATCTCTAACCAATGTGTACACATCCACAACAACAACAACAACAACAATAATAATAATAATAAACAAATCAATCTCCAATCTCCATTCTCATCATAAATATCATCAATCTTTAAAAAAAAAAAAAAAAAAAAAACCAAGAATCGATCCTAGTTTTTTGAAGAATAATCCAAACCCTAATCTCTAACAAATCTAAATCACCACCTTCAAAGAAATTTACTATTAAAAATCTTTAGGAATTTTCTTCTCCATATAATCAGAGGAACAATTGGGGATTTAATTAATAAGAGGTAGTAGGGTGGAAGATTTGTATGTGTGGAGTCTGGTTGTATTCGATGAGTCAACAAATTGCTAGAATCTCAAATCCAAGAAGATGCAAATAAAGTTTGGTGCAAAAAAAATCAAAATCGTACCATAACTGAATCTTCTTTCTCATTCAAGAGATTTGTGGGTTGAGTTAAGGATGAGCAAAGGAAAAGGAAATGAAAAAAAATAAAAGTTTTATTCATGGTAGAGTAACCGTTTTTGTTACGGTTAAATGAAAAAAAAGAGTAAAAAACACTCCTAACTGTTCAAGTTTTTAGTGGACAATGGCATAGGATCCTCAAAAGCTTAGAAAAAGCTTAGGTTATGAGAGGATCTTGATCCGAATTGTAAATAACCCCCTGACGTTTAATCAAATGCCAAATGAAACCCTCTGGTTTGAACAATCAGAAAAAAAAAAAAAAAAAAAAAACCCGTCTTTAGTTGAATGTTAGTTGACCATATTGACCATTAGTTGAATATAGTTTTGACTGTTACATTTAACAGTGGTGTTAACCATTGAAAGGTAGTATTGTCATTTACCTAATATACTTATAACAAAAAATAGAAAAATAAGAGATTTTTATTCTTTTCCAAGAAGAGAGGAAAAAAAAAACAATCTAGAGATTTCACATGTCCTCCTTATGGAATAGATCAACAATTTTCCTCCATATTTTGGAGAAGATTCGTACGAAGGAGATCGAATTGATCTCCTCCATATGTTGAATAGATTGGTTTGATCTCTTCCATTTGGAGGAGATATGGGTTCGCCATGGAGGGAGTGGGAGATGGAGAACATGGTGGTTGCGTTAGAGGCGCGTGAGGGAGGAAGTCAGAGATGGATGGCCAGTTGGTGGCAACGGTGGTGGTGGTTGAAATAGTTCTCCAATAAAGATTTGGGTTTTATGTTTGCTATTTTATCATTATTTTTTAAGTTTTTTGGATCTGTATTTGGGAAGATTGAATGAGTTCCATCTCTTTTGAGTTTTGTGTTTTTTACTGGTGCTACGTTTTGGGAAAATGAAAGAATTTATTCTTTTTTAATTTTTTGTTTTGCTAGAACTAGATTTGGGTAACTGGATTTGGAGAGGTTGAATGAATTTACCCCTTATATATATATATATATATATTACATTCTTTTTTCGGATTTGGATTGGTGAGATTGAATGAGTTCATTTTCTTTTGATTTTATTTTTTATTTTTTTAGGTTCAAATGTGTTGATGGCGATTTCTAGACTTTTAGAAAGTTAACCGGTTAACGATGTAATGCATATGATCCATGAGCAAACAAAGTAAAATAAAGCGAATAATAAAAGAGACACAATGGTTTTATATGGTAAAACTTCAGTAACAGAGAAATATCCACGGGTTGCCGCTGATGGCAAAGAAATAATTCCACTATAAATAGAATTGGTTACGCACTCTATTCTCTCCTTAGCTTGCGTTAATCTTTCGATCCTGTTACAATGAATACATGACTGTATTTATATGGTTCTCCCTAGGGTTTCCATGTCTTGGCATATAAGTAGAAGATTCATTAATTTGAATCATGCTGAAGTTCGAGTAGTGCGGACCGATTAGGATTCTTTCCTAATTAGTGTTGAGTCCTTGCCTACTTGGGATTCTAGTATCTATGAAAAGGATATGTTCGTTTCCTTTTTGGAGTATATCTCTTGACCATTTATTGTGGTTTGGCAGAACCATAAATCTTCTTAATCGGGCGAGGAGATCTCATCGACCAGAGATCTTTGGTGGGTAGATCTCTTGCCTACTTAGGTCTCTTGCCCGATTCGGTTTACTTGACATGCAAGTATCTGGCTTCATTAATGGATTGCTGTGACCTAGCTAGCTTGGATGACGTGTCTCAAGCCGTGATTGACAAGTTGACTTTTGTCAAAGTGGCATGGCTGGTCTTCGCTATTTCAGCTCTTCTCGGGTGACACGTCACTTAGGCGAATTTTACATATAACAATACCCCTCTTAAATATCTGAGCCGAATATCCCTGTTCGACTTGTACTTGGCACTTATCCTGAGTAAACCGTGTTCGCCGTGGCTCTTGCTTATATCAGTTGTTTCATACTTGGCGAAAGGTATTTAAAAAGATTCCCTTCTAATTTTGTTTCTGTAAATGCCTTACTTTTTGATTGGCTTATTTCGTTGACAAAGTCACAATGGGGTTCAAATATGTATGTGTAGCTTAGGATTAAAGAATCCTCCTCAAATGCTAATGAACCTCATTGTGGACTTCAAGTGCATTAAGGAAGGTAGCTTACTTGTCTTGACTCTTAATTTGAAGAGATTTAGATTGCACACACACACATCTCATACATTTACATGACTTGAATATCCTTGTACGTCCTTTTGTGTTTCTTATTTGATTCTTATGCATATCATTCACTCACCTCACATTTGCACAACATGCATATAGACTAGGTGTGATTTGTTGCCTTGAAAGGAGAAGTTTTTCCCTTAACGTGGTTGGTACCACCCTTGGTACCGTTGCTGGTGCACTTGCCTGTACTGTGGTGCATGTTAGGTGTAGTTTCGCCGTGCATATTGCGGTGGGTGCACTTTGCCTCTTGAGCGGTCCCCCACCGCGAAAGATATCAGCGCCCACACGCTTTGCGTACCACGGCATGGACACCCTGTCTATACCGTGGTACGAGCAGCGGTAGTGACAGCTTTTGGTTTTCCAATTGCAAAAACGACGTCACTTCATTTTGGGGCTTCTATAAATATGTTGCTTTCTCTTCTTTGATAACCTAGAGCTTATAATTTGAGTTTCCTGAATGCTAGAGAGTGACTTGCAAGAAAAGTAAGCAAGACTTTATTTTTATCAACCAAAACACAAATACCTAGGGGTGGGTGTTGATTGGATCGGTTCATTTTCCCATAGAACCGATAAAAAACCGATAAAGTCCGGTTTTTGAAAAAAGTGAACCGATCCAATCAAATTGACATTTGCAAACCGATCAAAAACCAACCGAATTGGACCGGTTCGGTTCGGTTCGGTTTTGGGCCTAATGGGCCAAATTTATGGATTTTAATTTTACTCTGTTTTTTCATATTTTGGGCCTATTGGGCCGAATTTGACTTATTACAAAATACATTAAAATATGCTATTGTTTGAAAATAAAATAAACACAGGTTTTTCATATTTTGAGCCTCTTGGGCTGAATAAGACTAAATTACAACAGAAAATTAACATACTAAAACAGTAAAAAGATGGCTTCGCTGGGGAGCTCGGAGACAAAACAAGCAGCTGAAAAGGAACGGGAACTAGGGTGGTCAATTCTCATCAAAGCAACCTAACAAAATCAAAATCAGAATTAATATAACAAACAAACAAATTTAAAATGACATGAACATGACCTAAACCATATATATTATTTATGTAAAAAATTAAAATAGATAAAAATCAGTAAATATTATTGAAATTTGCAACCATTGCCCCAATATATTATATATATATACAACTCTATCATGGTGATGTTTGCAACAACACCATTCCCAGTTCATCTCGTCTACATCTATAGATTATAATCCAACAAGATTAATTAGGGATATGTACAGACGAAAACGAAAACAATTTCTAAGTTCGTTTTTTTTTTTTTTTTTTTTTTTTTTTTTTTTAACACCATCATTAAAGGCACAAACCAAATCCAGATCTGTAGAAATTGCTCTACCAAACCCAGATATTTGGTTTCACCACCAAATTTATCTCTCAAAATAACTTAAAACAAGGAAAATAATATCTGGTAACAAAAGGGGAACAAAAATAAATCAATAAATAGTAAAAACTGATATACAACAAAAAGAAAAGAAGATATACAACAAATATTATAATAAATCGATAAATAGTAAAAAAGAAAAGAAAATTAAAACATGAGAGATTTGAAAGAAGATATACAACAAAAAGAAATCAGTAAATAGTAGATCTGAAATTGAAGAAGGTCCAACATTCAAACAACTAGAAGATTATTTGTTGTTGTTGAATCTAGAAGAAGACGTACCTAGAAGGAAAAGGTGCAGACAAGGGTTGGGCCTGTGGAATAGTTAGATAATCGTTGGAGCAAAAGCGAAAAGAGAGCAGCGGACGGTCTGAAGAACAGAGACTAGCGGACGGCCGGAAGAACAGCGACCAGTGGACGAGAGAGAGACGGAGAGTTGAGAGAATTTTAGGGTTTGTGTTTGGAATGTGTAAAGGGGCTGCTGAATGCCTAAAATTTTAGGGGTTTTTTTTTTTATATATATACATTGGTTTTCGGTTCAGTTTTCGGTTTTTGACAGTGAGCCGGAAACCAAACCAGATAAATCCAGTTTTGGAAAAAAAGAACCGAACCAAACCGGTTAACCTATAAAAACCGAAAAAAAACCGATTGGATCGGTTCGGTTCGGTTCGGTTCAATGGTTTTTTGCCCACCCCTACAAATACCCATCATCCTGTCATGTTTCATACATCATCTAGCATCTTCTAGGTATGTTCTTCATGGGTTTTCTTTAATCTTACATGACTTGTAGTTAGAACATCATCTTGATCTTTTCACATGTTCTTGCTTTACAAGATAGCTCCTTTATGACGTATCAAGATTGGTTTTTTTGTTTTTGTTTTGTTTTGTATTTTTTTTTAATGTTATGTTTTGTTCTTTGTTTGTGATAGCTATTGCATCTAGGGTTTCTATTTGCTCTTATAGCTTAGTTGTATGCATGTCATATATCAACATGATATCTAAGAATGTTTGATATGTTCATCCATGGCTAGATAAGCATGTTTGACCTTACATTTATGCACTTTGAATATTGTTCATATTCATTTTAGGTTGCATATCTCTTCTCTTTAAGAGTTATGTATTGTATTTACCTTGGGTAGTTTACAAGCAAAAGCCTAGAATCACTATTAAAGGTCTGCAGGTAGCAAAGACGAATTAGTAATCATATATGTGTGATGTAGTAACCTTGATTGTAATCGTATTTACAAATAGTGGATTTGAGGGTTCGATTGACAATTATGCCCGTGAGGTTTTTTTATTTATTTTTATTTTTACTTTTTTGGGGTTTTCTCACGTAAAACAAATCATTGTGTCATTTAGATTATTTCCGCACTTATTTTACATGATGATTTCTATTAGAGATTAGGGGTGTTTGCGATTAATATTAACTAACTGAAATAGTTGGTGATTAATTTGGTTAAAACCTATCACCCACCCCCCCAGGTTAAAATGAAAGTGGGGGTGTTCTGGCTATTTGCCACCCTTTTTTCCCTTTCTTCCCTTTCGCGCTCCTCTCGCGTTTTTCAAGCGTTCTCTGGCCTTGGAACTCGGAATTCAAATCCATTTTCATATTACGAACCTTAACTCATTGACGGACATGAACATTTATAAAACTTTAATCAAAAACTTGGAATTCGACTCGATACACAAGGATGAAAACCATGTATGATAAACACACGAAAAGTTTCGTAAAATCCAACTCGGAACTCGAAAACCTATGAATGAATAACTGAAACGTTCGGAACTCAATAAGGAACAAGATGAGAACATATTAAAGTCCGAAATCAATAAAACACAAACAAATAAATACAAGAACACACAAGTATGCAATTTCCTAGAAATAGTCCTAGAACATGCACTTTTACAAAAGTTTTGAATTTAAATCTAATGCATGTGCATACAATAATTATGTGTGTGTATGTGTTATACCAAATGAGCACAGTTATACAGGGACACAAATGTTATGCAATGTGTGTGTGCGCCTTACACCTTGCAAGAGGAGAAAGAATCTCAATACTTTAGCATCCAAGTAAGCATCTTTCCCCTTGAAGACAAACTTTGCATGAGAAGTCGCTTTCCTTCATTGAAGCTCATATCAAACATGAACCACCCAGGCAACTAATCAATACAAAAAAAGAAAAAAAAAAGAAAAAAAAAAGAGAGTTTTGTTATGGAATTAAGCCAATACAAATCTAAAACCTAACAATCTCCCCATGTTGCTATTCCATGACAAAACCTCAACCTCACTATACAATGATCACTCAAATTTTCTCATTATTGATCACATTTACTCATCCTTATATTATAGAGAGATCTCTAGACTAAAATGTCATAATGTCTTCATGTCTTCATAAGTCTTCAAGAATCCTTTTTTTAATCATCAAAGCACATGTGAGAAAGATACAATCAAACAAACAAGAACATCTTCTACATAGAATATTGGTGAGATATATTCATAAACACAATAAACAAACACATAAACTCCCCCGATCTCATATAATAGCTCAACGCAAAACATCTCTTCTTAATAACTCCCCTTAATCAAGCAACACATTTCTCCCTTTTTTTTATTTTTTTATTTTTTTTATTTTTTATTTTTTATCAACGAATAGTCAAATAAACAAACAAGGGATAATAAAGGGAAAAGAGGCAAATATATGAGATAAGTATCATGCATTTTCAAGATTCAATTATGCCATTTTTTTTTATCAAAATAAATCATGTGAACATATCGTAAAAGAGAACAAAGTCTAGCATACAATGCTCCCCCTTAATAAATGCTCTATCTAAGATTAAGATAGGATATTGTTCATAATTATATCCACAATCACATACTCAAGTAATTTTAAAGAAATTCAACAAAATAAGCTTTACAACCTATGAGAGATACACTAACATTTTTAACCTCTCTCATAATTCTTCTAAAATTGCTAGCAAATCAAGTACACTTGTAAGCAAAACAAGTGTGTATGTGTGTGTGTGTGTGTGTGTGTGTGTGAATCTGCTTCAAGCATATGCAAAGGAGTAATTGGATTATCAACATGCAAAACTATATCAATATCTATTCATCTTAAGTTTTTCCATTCAAGGTCAAACCGATTACCATCTGAAATTTTTGCTTTAAGAGAATAGCTTTCAACATATGGGCATGTGTGTGCATGTGGCTCGTCAATCCATTTCTGTTTTTCAACTCGAGAAATCTCAATTTTCAACTATACTCCTTTAAGCTTTTTGAAGCTTTAATCAAAGATTTTTTTATTTGATTCTTTTCAACACTTCTTTGACTTTTCCTTTTTTTTTTTAAACACTTTATGATGGCTTTCACTCATCACGTTGGCGTAGCCTTTTCCTACATTGGGCGGATGTACAACCAATATGTGTAGCCCTTTTCACGAAGGTGCCCGTTGAGTTCTATGTAGTTGTCAAAACAAAATGGATACTAGCTATATGTCATCTTTCATGTACTAGTCAAAAGACTCTTAGGTGCATCCATAACTTACATATTTTCAAACTCAACTTACTCAAACAAAACATATAAGAGATGCAATGTGCACACTTTTAAAAACCAAGTTTTAAGGCTTAAAAGTTAATGAGGTTAATCGAACATTAATTATGTTAATTCTGAAGATTGAGGGGGTGGAGAGGATGCTGACTTTAGGCTTATTAGTTTATGCAACATTTCGTATAACATTGTTGCAAATGCCTTAGCGAATAGGTTTTGAGTGCGTGCATGCGTAGGTTTTGAGTGCTTTCATTCTCGGATATTTGATCTCAGATAACGCCATCGTAGGTTTTAAGTGCTTGCATGTGCTGAAGAGGCCGAAAAAAGGTAGGAGAGGGGCATTGAATCTCAAACTCGACATGTCGAAGGCTTATGACAGTGTGGAATGGGACTTCTTAGTTGGTATGATGAATAAACTGGGATTCTTAGATGCTTGGACTGACCGTGTGATGAGATGCATGAAATCGGTTTCCTTCTCTTTTATTGTTAACGGGGAAATTCGAGGCAACTTGAGGCCTTCTAGGGGGTTGCGACAGAGGGATTCGATGTCCCCGTACCTATTCCTTATTTGTACGGAAGGTCTATCTTGTTTACTACTTCGAGTGGAGAAACTAGAGGACATTGTTGGGTTTAAATGTAATAGACAGGGACCAAAGATCTCACATATTTTTTTCACGAATGATAGTATGCTTTTTACAAGAGCGTCTAAGCAGGACTGTTGGGCTATTAGGTGAGTGTTAGAGGTCTATGTAAAAGCTTTGTGTTAGGTTGTGAATTTCTTCAAATCATCTATGTGTGTCAGTAAGAAGGTTCCTTGGTAGCGGGCTGATACGTTGGCAAGAACTATTGGTGTTCAGTTAGTGGAATGTCATGAGAGATACCTCGGGTTACCCTACTTTACAGGTTGATCTAAGAAGCAAATCTTTGACAACATTAAGGATCGGGTATGAGGTAGGCTAAAAGGTTGGCATAATAAGTTATTTTCTACTGGAGGTAAAAAGGTGCTGCTTAAAGCTACTATACAGAGCATCCCAACCTATGCCAAGTCTTTATTCAGGTTGCCACGGAGTCTTACCAATGACCTTTATAGGTGTAGTGCCCAATTTTGGTGGGGTTTGGAGGAAGAGAGACAAAGAATGCACTGGGGTTCTTGACAAATTTTTTTTTATAGCAAGGATAAAGTGGTGGGTTTCCGTGATCATTCGATATTTAATAAAGCCCTCCTTACTAAGCAGTGCTGGAGAATTATCCATCACCCCAACACATTGGCAACCAAGGTTTTGAAACAATGTTATTTTCCTAATTCCTCTATTTTGTAGGCTTCAAGTAGTAATTCAAGCTCCTTCCTTTGGAGAAGTTTTTTATGGGGTCGTGAGTTGTTGGAAATAGGCACTCGTTGGTGAATTGGTGATGGATCTTTAGTGCGAATTTATCAGGACCGATGGTTGCCTCGACCATCTACCTTTAAGTTGATCTCTCTGCTAACGATGGGGATTTTAACTACGATGCAAGTGTTCAAGTCTCCTTAAGGGTCTTGGAATAAGGAACTTATCCATAGCTTCTTCTCTCAAGGTGACGTTTTGATAATCCTTAGTATTCCTTGTTCAGCCAGGCAAAGTTGTGACTCTTTAGTGTGGCATTATGATAAATTTGGCTCTTATTCTATAAGGTCACGATATCACCTCGGGATGTCTTTGAACTCTATTTCCAATTCTTCAGGTCTGAGTGGGTCTAAGGCATGGTGGAAATTCTTATGGCGAATTAAAGTGCCGATTAAGGTAAAAATGTTACTATGGCGTGCAAGTCATAATTAGGTTCCTTCAAATCTCAACCTCATTAAAAAGAGTATGGTGGTGGACTATGCTTGTAGAATCTATCATGGTAGATCATAATCAACAATGCATGCATTATAGTGTTGCCTTATGTTGAGATCGGCTCGGAAAATGTGTGCTTTCATCTAAGGTATTAAAGCCACAGATGGTATGCATTCTATTGATTTTATGATGGCCTGTAAGAATAAGTTAGGTGGTCATGAGCTAGAGCCGTTATGTATGGTGATCTGGAGAATCTGGTTCTGTCGTAATGGTCGATTGCATAACTTGACCTTGATCATCGACAAGGAGATTGTCCCTTGGGCTTCTTCCTTCCTTGTTGATTTTTGTCTGTTGAAAGAGGCTAATGGTGCTGCATCTGGGGTGATTCCTGTTATTGGTGCTTGGCGTCCCTAAAAGGTGAGAAATAATAAAATGAACACGGATGCGGCCATCGATGTGGTAAATGGTAGAATGGGTATTGGTATTGTTATTCGTGATCATGTTGGAGATGTCTTGGCATCTAGTTTTCAGTCAATCGGGGCTCTTTTTTCTCCGGAGGTTGTAGAAGCTTTGGCAGTGCTTAAAAGGCTGGAGTTTGCATGTGATTCAAGTCTACTTCAGTGCTCTATGGAGTCTGATGCCTAGGTTATCAATTCAGGAGTTGCTCCTCTCTCAGATGTTGACTTGATCATTAAGGATATCATTCTTTTTTTAGACTGTCACTTATATTGTTTTGTGGCTTTGTTCCCAGGTTGGCTAATATGGTTACACATAAGTTGGCCAAGCTTGGTTTGTTTGTTGTTAACGATGCCTTTTGGATGAAGGAAGTTCCTTCTAGGTGATCGTCTAGCAAGTTTGTTGGCGCTTTTGTTTAATGAAATTGGCTTTCAAAAAAAAAAAAAAAAAAAAGGAGACAAGACAATAGATTAGATGAGGTTGGTTCGGTGGTAAACCTCTCATAACATTATTTTGTGATTCATTTGTGATGCTTAGAGACTCGAATTATAAAACCAGCTGGAACATTATTTTTGTGATTCAATATTAGTAATGCAAATACGGTATTATTATAACAACATTCATATACATAAGAGTTGTTAGGATTATCTCTAAACTTTCATAACATAAATTGAACGACCCACCCAAGAATAATATTGAGGTTATTAAGAAAATCTTAAGACAAATATATTAATATCACAACATTATGTTATTAAATGGAACTCAAAGTGTACTACAGTACTATTGAATTGAATTAGATTAAATTGGATTGTGTTATATTGGACTGTATTATTTTTACACAATCCTATATTTTGTGATATTTCGTATTATACTATATTAAGTTATACAATGTTAGAATGTGATTTTTTTTTTCTAAATATTTTGTTAACTACTAAATTGGAATATTTTAGAATAAAAAGAAACATATTATAAAATATATATTTGTTGTATTATAATTATAAAAATAATAATTAATATTTTTATTACATCAATTATTATTTACATAACAAATTTCAATAATACTTGACAATTGTACAGTATTTTATTTAACTAAAATTTTACTACACCAAGTAAAATAACATTCAAGTACATGATGTTTGGTGCATAACCGAATTGCATTGTAGTACATTATTATAAAGGACTAATTGCACAAACATCCCCTAACATTGTATATAATTTCACATATATGGAACTTTTGTCTTAAATTGCACAAACCTCTCTTATTGTTTGTTGACTTCCATCCATTCTAACAGTTGACCAACTTATCATCATAAAATGACTAAAATGCCCATAGTTAATAATTTTATTATTATTTTACTAACACTGAAGAAAATTATTTATCATTTTTTTTTGAAAAAATTTACATCAAATGTTAAATAAAATACCTATATTTTTTGCAAGATTATTAGAGTTGATTCACCATCAGATCTAAAGGAGAAACACCTCTATTGGATCATATCGAATGTAGGACAGCTCCATTGGTTCAAAATCTCCTCCGTGGGAGATCTGGTCCAAATCTCATATGGAGGAGATCATATGATCTCCTCTCCAACCCCGTTTACAACCCCATGATTATGGTTGAGTGGAGGTGCGGTCCACCGTCGCATCCATTCCGAAACCCGACCCGACCCAGTTGGTGAGTTTTTTCAGTCTCTTTTACTGCGATAAATTTTTCTTATTCTGGTGGTGTTTGGGTTTTTATTTTTATATTTATTTTTTTGAAATCACTTATGTGGGTCTGCTTCAATTTTTTTCTTATTTAGATTATGGTGGTTTTTGTTGGAAATATTTAACTGGGTGAAGATGGGGATGGGGTTTTGATATTGAGATGGCTGGTGTGTTGTCTGTGGTGATTTTTTTTTCTTGGATTGGGTGGTTCTGAGACTTGAATTTCTTGAAGGAAATAGTGCTGCCAGTGGGGGTTTGAGTCTTGAGAGTTTGGAACGAAGAACCAGAATTGGTGTTTTGATGAGAAGAAACAATATTATACTATTTCCTTTTGTTGATCAAGTGATGAATTATGTGTTTAGTTGATTAAGAGATGAATTAGGATGTTATGGAAAAATCTAAATTATTGTTTCTGGATTCTGGAAGTATTTTTAAGATTTGTTTAGTTATTTTATTTGACTTTATCTAATTGTTTTAAATTTTTATATTTATTTATCCTATTTACTGTATGTTTATTTTGTTAGTTATTTATTGTTTGTTTTTAGTAAAATAATATATATATATATTGAAACTATAAATTTTTATAAGCATTTATGATATATATATTTTTGTTTTTGATAAAATAATATTTTTGATATGATTAAATAACCTGCTTATTTGTTAGAGGTGCAAAATGACGACTTTACCCTTACCATGTTAACTTCTAACGGCTCAAAATTAATGGTAGGGGAAGTTTGTGCAATTTAAGATAACAGTTCCATATATGTGTAATTATACCTAATGTTGAGGGATGTTTGTGCAATTAGTCCTATTATAAAAAAAATAAAAATAAAAAATAAATAAAAATGATATAATATTTGTTATAGTATTCTTTTTAGAGTTAATTACAATAACAACCCTGTTGTTTTGCAATAACACACGAATATTCTACTTTTGTGTTTATTATAGAAATATACCTTTGATCAGTTTGACCACCGTTAAAGATAACGGTTGACTGTCATTGACCATTATTGTACTATAAAATGACTAGATTGCCCTGCTGTAATATTTTATCAAGTATTTTGATTTTTTTTTTCAAAAAAATTACTCTAATATTTTTCTTAACAAGATTTTAAGAAAATTATAAAAATATCAAAAATAACTACCAGATAAATAAATTATTTATAAAGTAACAATTAAAAAAAAAAAAAAAACTAAAAAATTGAAATAAAAAATCAGAAATACTTTCTTTAAAAAATAAAATTCAGAAATACTTTTAAAAGAATAAAAAATAATATATTTAAAAAACAAAATCAAAAGGTGGATGTGGTGTGAGTGAGAAGGTGGTATGGGGTTTAGAGTCTTGGAAAATTTTAACCAAGCTCTTCTAGCCAACCAATGTTGGCATATCATGTCAAATGGGGATTCTTTGGCTGCCAAGGTCTTAAAAGCTTGTTATTTTCCTGATGGTAGTTTACTAGATGCAGAGATTAAATCTTCAGCTTCTTTTATGTGGAAGAGCCTGATGTGGGGAAGGGATGTTATTACTGCTGGTTCTAGATGGAGAGTTGGTGATGGGTCGCTTATTCGTATCTATAAGGATAAGTGGATACCGAGGCCCTCAACTTTCCTCCCTATCTCTTCTCCAATTTTGGGCGACAATGCTACTGTCTCCTAGCTCATTTCAGTCTTTGGTAGATGGAATTTAGAGCTGTTAAGGTCTGTTTTTTTGGAGGCTAATATTTCAGCCATTTTGTCTATTCCTATTAGGAAGTATCGAGGTAATGACTCTTTGCAATGGCATTTCGATCACACAGGTGCCTATACCGTTAAGAGTGGTTATCGATTAGCCTGTTCTCTACGTTCCAGCATTGGTTATTCCTTTTCTAGTGATTTTTCTAGGCTTTCTGGTGCTTGGTGGAGGTCCCTTTGGAAGCTTCATATTCCGTCCAAGATTAAGGTTTTTATGTGGAATGCGTGTAATCATATGCTTCCTTCTTATGAGCTATTGGCTAGGCGTAAGGTTCCAGTGAACGTTCTTTGTCCCATGTGCAAATGTAAAGTTGAGTCCATCCTTCACGGGATCTGGTCTTGCAGCTGCTTGAAACTGGTTCGTTCCTATTGGTATTCTAAGCTTGCTGGTATCCATAAAAATAAGCTCCACTTTTTTGATTTTATCTTAGCTTGTTTTCCTTTGCTTTCTGTGGAGGATTTGGGGCTGTTTTGTGTATGTTTGTGGAAGATTTGGTTTATTCGCAATGCCAAGGTTCATAATATTGTTTTTGACAGTGATGTAAATGTTGTGGGCTGGTCTTGTGCTTTTCTCAGAGATTTTCAGAGTGTTCAGCTGGTTCATGTTAATTCTTCTGCTGCTGTTTGTTCTTCTTCTCGGCAGCCTGATCTTGCCTCTTTTTCTCCTCGGCAGCCTGGCTGGATTCCCCATTTTTCTGGTGTCAATATTTCGAATTCTGCTGCTTCTTCTTCTCGGCATCCAGTCTGGAAGGCCCCTTTCCCTGGGTTCTATAAAATCAATTCTGATGCAGCCCTTGATGTTGAAGGGAGGTTGGTGGGTTTTGGGATCGTTATTCGTGACTCGAATGGTTTGGTTATGGCGTGCAGTTCTCAAGGTATGGAAGCCACATTCTCTCCGCAAGTTGCGGAATCAATGGCGCTGCTCTGTGGCCTTCAGCTGGCTGTGGACTATAGGCTGCACCCGTGTATGGCTGAAACTGATGCTAAGGTTATTGTGGATTGGATTAATTCTGGTATTTCTCTTCTTTCGGATGTTGGGAGTATCATTTATGATATTCATTTTTTGCTCAATCTTTCTCATTGTTCCTCTGTTTTATTTGTTCCTTGATCGGCTAATGGTGTAGCTCACAGGGGCGGACCCACGTATAGACCAGGTGGGGCCCGTGCCCCACCTCAAATTTAAAAAAAAATTGAATTGTTTATATGTATATATATTTTAATAATACACAAACTTACACTATATAGCCTATTAGCACAACTGGTTGGCTTACTTCTAATGACAATGATGATGGTGGTTCAAGTCCCACCAATTCCCATTTAGCTTAGTTTTTTATATCTTTTTTATTTTACAATCTTTTCCAATTTATTTCTCAAATTTTCATCTTTTTCTAAAATAAAATAATTCACTTTCTCTTTTCCAACCTCTTAAATACCTTTAATTTATGGTTACTTAATTTAATTTTATGTTATATTAAATTATCTATTATTATTTTTGAAATTTTATTATTTCTAATAGTTTTAGTTTGACATACCTAACACATCCCATCAATAAACCCTAAAATCTCAAATTTTAATTTATTGTATTAATATAGTTCATATATTATTATGAATCATTTTTTTTATCCTTAGTATTTCTCTTTATTTTAGAGTTTTAATTTATTTACAATCAATAAATCAATAATTTACTAATAATTAGAAAAATAAAAAAATAAAAAAACATGTCCAGTAATATTTATTAATCAATTATTTTGTATAAATTTAAAATGAATTCATAATAAATATAAAACAAAATTTCTTATTATAAAATTAGATTGTAATTTTTGTTGTTTTTGTTGTTATTATTTATTTATTAATATTGTGTTTCTTGTTTTTATTTCTTTTTAAATATAAGATTATTTAGTTCTTCTTAAGTAAGTGTTCTTTTGTTTTATTTTATATCATAAATTTTATTATAACATCAATTTTATTATATAAAAAAAAAAACTCAATTTTGTTTAATAAAAAAAAAAACCTCATTTTATTTGAATCTTAAATTTTCAGTATTTTTTATATAATTGTTATTTTATTCGAGTGCCCTACCTGATTAAAATTTCTGGGTCCGCCATTGGTAGCTCATGTTCTTGCTAAAAACGCCCTCTCTTGTGTGGAGGATCTGTTTTGGCTGGAGGAATTTCCTCCCTGTGTTGATTCGCTTATTTCGGCTGAGTGCCGTGTTGTCTTGTAATTGTCTGTTTCCCATCAAAAAAAAAAAAAAAAAAAACTAGCTTTGAGAAAAATATATATATATTCATCACTTTCACATCCAACTTCATCGCACATTCACCACCAAATTTCATTATACTTCTAATTTTCTCAGACTTCATAGCCCACAACAAAAATCCACACAAAAATCATAGCTCCACCGACGAGCGATGACCAACCACGGCTGCTCTCGCCACTCCTGTACTCATTGCTGCTGCTCGAGGAGATCACACAGAGGAGATCTAGGCGATTTCCATGTCGAGATCACCCAAATCTCCAATGAACTTTAAATATATATATATATATATAAAATGTTTTTTAACATAGAGATTAGATAGCACCAAATCTCCATGATCCACTTTTTGTTTTTAAATTTTTATTTTTTTCTTTTCAAAATAAATCTCCATAGGCGATCTCAACAGCCTAGATCTCCAATAGTATATATATATATATATAATTCGTTTTTATTATTTTATAATATATATTTTTTTCTTTACTTGATGTTAGAAAGACCTTTTTGACCTTCAACTATTAAGTCAACAGTTAAATTTAACTTGGTCAAACAAGTCAATGATTAGTTAAGGTTATGCTTCTGTAATAAATGCTTCGTGTGTTATTACGAAACATCAGAGTATGTTATCGCAATTAACCCTTCTTCTTAAAAAAAAATATATATATATATATATATTCTTTTTAATATATATATAAAATCTCACTTTTTTCATCCCACTACATGTGGCATTTGAGGTGTCAAATGGTGAGTGGATACATGAGGTAGGTGAGATAAATCATCATTAATGTGTATCCACTCACAATTTGACACCTCACATGCCACATGTAGTGGGATGAAAAAAGTAGGATTTTAGATGGGATGTTTAGCATTATTGATATAAAATTAATAAACTAAATAATATATAAAACATTATTCATAATTTAATATATTCATATTTCATAAAATATTTTCTTATAATATGAGGAGAGGTTTTATAGAGTTGAACCTGTCTGAAAAAACTAGAAAAAAAAAAAAAAAATTCATTCATAAGCTAATACCGGACAATTTAAACCCATGTCTTAGGCCCCGTTTGATTTTTTGTTTGAAGACTGAGTAGTGTTGAATGTTACTGAAGACTGAATAGTGACTGAAACTGAAAACTGAAAAACATGTTTGTTTTTTTTCACTGAAAACTGAATATAAGTGATAAATTATTTTTTTAAGTTATAAATATCTGAAAATAAGTATTTTTACATCTATACCATTCTAATTATTATTTGTTATATATTTACATTTTAATATATTACGGACAACTCTAACATATAAATTAATTCTAAAATAAATTTATTTAGTTATTAATAATATTTCAAATTTACATTATTGTATAGAATCTAATAATTACTAAGCTCTTAGTTAGTGACATTATAAAACTAATGGGCTACTTCATATGTATATTACGAATAAAATGAAGTTCATCAATATGTTCTTATTAGCAATCTACTTCATGTGTAAAATTTATTCTTTAATTGATTTGGAATAAACTTGGATAATTATATAATTTATAGACTTCATGTAAAAAAAAAAAAACATTATAGAACAAATGGTTAGTTTTGGAAATAGATTAAATTAGTGAGGATAGTTTTTGAAGTAAAACTTTGCATTAAATTATACTGGATTTGTATTAAGTGAAAAGTGAAAATTTTTCACTTTTCAAAACAAGTGTTTTTAGGGGTTCATTAAGTGATTTTAACACTTAAAAAATCAAACAAAATAACTGAATGGAACACATTAAATACCATTCAATGTTAAGTGGAAAAATCAAATAGGGTCTTAGTAGCTCAGCTATGCGTTAGTTAGTTCGGTAGGAGGTATATTATGAGCAACTATTCACATTAATTAGCCCAATACAATGTTACCTAGGGGCGTAGCCTAGCTGATAGATGTACGAGCTTGGGACTTGGTAAATGACTCCTAAGTCAGCGGCTCAAATCCTACCAGTGGTAAAAAGCTTCATATATATATATATATGGTTTAGATATATGAATAGATAGATACAGTAAAAAATAAAATAAAAAATATATATATTAGCTAGTGGTACAAAACAAGCTAAACACTGTATTGCATTATTTTAATAAATTTTAAACTCCTAACACAATACAATACAAACCACCAAACATTCATAGACCAAAAGGTGAAACTCATTAAGAAGAAGAAGGGGTTAACATCACCATTGCCCCCTTAACTATTCGTGAGATTGCGATTTGCCCCATAAACTTTTTTTTTAGCAAGTAAACCCCACGAAATCTCTATAATTGGTAAAACATGACTGTAGATGCCCCCTTAAATAGGCATTCAGGGAGTAATAAACCAATCTGTTTTTCCAATTACAGAGAGTTCAAGGGGTTTACTTGCTAAAAAAAAGCTTAGGGAGCAAATTGCAAACTCACGAATTGTACAGGGGATAATGGTGTTTTTAACCTAAAAAAAACCCTAAATTTTCTCTATAAGATGAACAGATGATTCAAACACACACTAAGGCCCTGTTTGATTTTTCCACTTTATACTTAATGATACCTAATGTGTTTCATTCAGTTATTTTGTTTGATTTTTTAAATGATTAAACACTTAAAGTATCCCTAAAATCACTTGTTTATAAAAAAAAAAAGTGAAAAAATTTCACTTTTCACTTAACAAAAAAACAATGGAATTTAAAACAATTTTTTACTTCCAAAACTATCCTCACTAATCTAACATATTTCCAATTTTGTCTTCTATCAAAACCCTAACCCTATTAATACACTTTTTTCTTCTCGTATGTATATATATAATCTTTCTATTGTCAGTTCGTCTTGATATAAAATATATCAGGATGAAGAATGTGGTCCATAGATTATGGAGAAGTTTTGACAAGTGCATACACTTTGAGTCAAAGTATGTAAATCTAATGGTCCGCATTCTTCGTCTTGATATATTTTATATCAAGACGAACTGATAATAGAAAAACTATATATATATATATATATGTTTTTAGACTTTTAATATGTTTTTTGAATGAAAGTCAAAAACCTAGAATTGCTGTTGGGAGGTTGAGATGGGGACTAAAATAGATGAAATTGTCCATAGTCTTTAAAAATAGTGTGATTTACCAAAATAAAGAGAGGGGTTTTGACAACAAGTTTTCAGACTATGTAAATACTTGCTGCTATGTAAATACTTTTTGTTTTGTCATCTTCTTGCAAATTAAAGTACTCTCTGAGAGTCATTGGGCTTTTTCTTTTCATCAAGCCTCTCTTGGAACTCACCTTAGTTTCTATTTCTGATCAAATATGAGTTGGACAGCTTCTGGATTTTGAGGTAAAATTACATGTTTCTTTCTTCATGCTTGTCATTTTACTTAATGATTTCATAGTGTTATAAGATTATGAAATCATTTCTTTACTTAGTAGGTGATTGAAAATCATTTAAACTTTTGAGCCTATGCAGCTGTATTTGTTAGTCTGTTATAATATATGTCCACTTTTCCCTTTATATCATTTTTATGGTTGACATATTTATGAATTTTGTTTGACTGGGGGTGTTCTGTGTTCATTCAAATACCTGGAACTGAAGTGCTCATACTGTATTTTCATTTTCAGAATGCATCTTTTGGTAAATCACTCTATTTATTTTTTTAATGTCTTTGTTTCTTTGCTGCTGCGGGATTACTCCTGAATCTATTGAAGATCTTGAACAATTTGTAAAGGACTTTTTGCTTGCCTGTCATGGATGCAAAATCTGAATATATTTTCGCATTAAAGTGTTGTAACTTGTGTGGATAATTGGATATTGAGTGTGTAGCTCAAAAGCACAAGTTTGGAGTTCATAATAGTTGTGTTTTCCTATTTGTAGATGCTTTTCAGTTGGATACAAATAAGTTTTTTTACCTAACCTGCAAATCACCCATTTCTATCTCTGCTAATCAATCTTCAATGGAATGAGTGATTGATATGAGATTCAAACGTATGTATTAAAAATAAACATGTATTTGTTGTTTTAATCCATTTAGTGATGGTTGGCATGAACAATCATAAAGGATCAAGTCATCTAATTGCAAATAACATAAATTGAATCAAAAGGGTTTGTTCACTTGCTTTCAACAAGAGCAGCAACTGTTTCAAAGCAAGAATCATTGGCAATGTTCTGCAGAAAACACACGAAATCGTGCCATGCTTGTCCTGAAACTCAGATCTAATTAAAATACAGTACCTAAGAGGATTCAGTAGCTGGTTGGGTCACACCAACCTTCACTAACAGCTTACTAAGGGACTCTGGAGAGCATATCTGGTACTTCACTTTTCCGGAAGGCAAAAGGAAGACCTCAGCCAATTCGAGCTTTTCCGAAGTAAGACTTGTGCTGTCCATAGTCTTACTAAGCACCTTCAGCACAAGCTTAACTGCCTCTTCTCTAGTGATGTCATCCTTGTAGTCCTGCTTTAGCATTGATTGTGCTGCTTGGTTGTTTGCCCCGATTGCTGCAGCCTTCCACCCGCCGTAGTTTCCACTTGGATCGCTCATATAAAGTTGGAAACCATAGTTTTTGTCCCATCCAGCAAAGAGAAACGAGACACCAAATGGGCGAAGTCCACCAAACTGTGTGTAACCTTGTTTGGTGTCACAAAGAGATTGGACAAGCTGTTCAACAGGCATTGGTTCTTGGTAAGCAAAGGTGTATCGCTGGGCTTGGACTCTGGCAGTGTTGATAAGGATGTTGGCATCGGACATTATCCCAGCCACAGCACATGCTACATGATCATCAATCTTGTACATCTTTTCAGTAGATGTTGAGGTTTGAAGAAGCTTGGAAGTGACCTTTTTTTCACCAACTAAAACAACCCCATCTTTAGCCAATATCCCAATTGCTGATCCTGCATTTCCAATGGCCTCCATCGCGTACTCAACTTGGTAAAGGCGACCTTCTGGCGAAAAGATTGTTGTGCGGCTATCATACCTTCGAGACATGTTGAGCAATCTTGAAAGATGAAAGAAAACACTCACATGACTTTAAACTAAAACTGAATACATATGATTATTATGCATGGAAAGTGTGAACGTTTAATTCATAAAAAACTTTTTGTAAGATTGAATAAATCAAAAGATGGGTAGAGGACTATTCCTCATAGCACAAGAATTCATCTCTACAAGAAATCCACACAGAGTACAACAAAACAATGCTATGATTAGTGTATTACATTTTAGAATATATCAGCTGTAAATATAATTTCAAGAATTCACGATAAACAAAAACCACCTAAACAACTTAAGCTAATCTAAAACTGTGTATATCACCCAATACTATGCTGAATTATTTTTTTTAATCAGAGATATTCCTTCACTTAATGCTATTCAGAATGAGGTCTACAATCCTTATGATTACACCTTTTAATTTTTTTTTTTTCTGTTCTTCAATTCACATCCATATGGTTTAACAGCTACACTTGAGAAATGAAAGCCGAAGTTAAGCCCAAACGAAGTTTCTAGGATGGATAATTTTAAATATTTCAAACAAAAATTTCTCAAAACATTTCTTTTTAGAAGTCAGATGGAAGACACAACGAATTCTATTTTGTTTAAAAGATGTGAAGCAATAATAACACGTATAGCTTTGCATCAGGATTCACTAAAAAAACAATGCTTTATCTGTTTGAGTTGACAAATACCATTTAAGCTTATTTCTTTTCCTCACAGTCACAGCTAGAAATTTATATCATTTTTTCTGTCAGAAACCAGACTTTCATAACTAATGAATCAAAAAAGAGGGAAAAAACAAACGTGCAATCAAAGGATCTAACACCTTACATGAAGGACTCAACCAACATACAGAATGCAATACCATTGGTTCAAAAGAAGCTGAATTCTAGTATGTTGACTAGCAAATCACTAATCCAACCGACTATCACATTTAGATAGTAGGAGCTTAAATTTAGGACCATCCTACAGAAGTACAGAATAAATAATTACGCAATACCCTTCATTTTTCCCTCTAAAGCAAGAAATTACTAATGGCGAGACTGAAAAAAAATCCTAAAAGGTCCACTAATAAACGGGTTGCACATTTGCACTGCCCGGAGCAAATCTAGTGAGTGAGAAATCTGCTAGTATAAACAAAGCAGATTTCTACAATTATGTCTTGAAACAAAGCAGACATCACCACTGAAATTATAGACATAACATAAGCAGATTCCAAGTCGGCATTCATCAAAACCCAGATTAAATTTCCCTGAATAATTTAAACCAAATTAGAATTAATATTAATAAGAAGAAAAGAAAAGCCTTCCATTACAATCAGCATTATAGGGTGCAAAGCAACAGATTGTATTGCATTAAACACTAAAATTAAAGAACACCTACTTCTAAACTTAGGTTTTCTTGCTGGAAACTCAAATACCCAAAACTAAATTTCCTCCCATTTCCCCCATTTTCCCAGCAACCAAACAGATCATTAAACAACAAAAACAAAATAAAATTCAATACAGCAAAAGAAGAAAAGAAAATCAAAATCCCATTTAGCAGATTTATACAAACTTAAGAACGTTATATGATAGAGTAGTAAAAAGTAAACAGACCTGAAAAAGAAAAGAGAATCGAGTTTGCCTGGCGACCAAGAATATGAGAGAGTGTTGCAGAGAAGTAGCTTCTCTTCTAAATAAATTTATAAATATATTTGTAATGAAAATCTAGGAACCGGAGCGGGCTGGCCCACGTTGGATGTGGATCGGGTTATGAAAATGAGTAATGCCAGATTGCTAGGGGCCTGTCCAGCAACAGATTTTCAGTCATGTTTTCGTTTTTGTTTTTCAAAAACGATTTTGAATTCGTGTACATTAAGGACCCGTCCTGCAAGTCGTTTTCTGTTTTTGTTTTTCGAAAAGAAAAATGAAAGTGAAAATAATGTTTTTAGTTTCATTTTTTTTTTTCATTTTCATTTTTGAATTCTGAATACGCGTCTGGTAGCATTTACTGGATTCCGTATTTTGAAAATAAAAAAGAAAAAAACGCGTTTGGTAGAATAATCGAAAACTTTCGAAATTTGAAATATCAATTTTTACCATTTGTTTAATATTATAACAATTATATACAAATTGATTAAATAATTAATCAATATAATTTTTGTATTGTAATTTATAAATTAAACACAAGTAACACATCACAAATTACTTCAAAAAAAAAAAAAAAAATCAATTAATCAATTAATCAAAACTAAACTCTTAAATTATAACTAGGTATTATTTTAATAAATATAAATAACAGTAAATAAATATATAAAAAAAATTATAAAGAAAAAGGAAAAGAAAGGAAACCAGATCGGAGAAGAAGAAGGGAAGAAGATCGAAGGTGGAGAAGAGGAAGAGGATCGGAAGAAGAAGAAGAAGATCAGAGAAGGAGAAGAAAAGGATCGGAGAAGAAGAAGAAGATCAGAAGAAGAGGAGAGCGTGGGTCGATCCGCGTTTGGAGGAGCACATCGACGACGAAAAGTAGATCGGAAGAAGAAGAGATCGGTGGCAAGAAGATGAAGAAGACGAAGAGAAGAAGAAGAGAAAAAAGGGAGAAGATCAGTTGAAGGAGAAGAAGAAGAAGAAAGAAGGAATGTTGAAGAGAAACAAGGGAAAAAAAATTAATGGAGAAGAGTACAAAGGGATAAGATCTGGTGGAGAAAAAAAAGAAAAAAAAAATTAATGATATGGGACCCACTTGGAAAACAAAAACAAATTCAAGAAAAACAAGTTTTTTTTTTTTTTTGGTTTTTTTTTTTTGTTTTTCAAATATTCCACTTTTAACACTAGTTTTGTTTTTCATTTTGTTTTTGTATTTTGAAAATAAAATGGAAAACAAAATGAAAAACGGTTACCGAACGCGAATTCGAAATCATTTTTGGAAAACAAAAATAAAAACAAAAACAAAAACAGGTTGAAAACAGTTTGCAGGACAGGTAACTGTTTTTCATTTTATTTTCAAAAAATAAAAACAAAACGGAAAACAAAATTAGTATTAAAAATGAAAATTTTGAAAAACAACTTTTAGATGTTTTCCATGTTTTTCATTTTTTTTTTTAAATCACCTTTATTTATTTATTTATTTTTTTTACTTTTATTCTTTTTCTTCGACATCTTCCTGTCACTGTTCTTTTTCTTCTTCTTCTTCTTCTTCTTTTTCTTCTTCTCCTTCTTCCAAACTTCTTCTTTCTCTCCGGCGACACTGATCTGGCTAGTGCTGTCAAAGGGGGCCGACCCGGGCCACATAGGCCCAACCTGTTTAGGAAAATGGAGACCCGGCACAGCCCTGGTGGATCGTGCTGGCAAGCCGGCCAGCTCAGGTGGGCCTAAACAGGCGAGCCTAGGCCCATTATTATTTTTTTTTAATTTAAATTTATAAGTATTTAAATATTTAAATTTAATTGTTATAACTTATAATATTGTTTTAACAATTTAACTTATGTATTTTTAATTGTAATTTGTTTATCTTATTTATTATTTTGTCTAATTAAAAAAATGTAGAAAATATAATTGTTGATGGTGATTTTTGGTGGTCACCGAGTCAATGATTTGCTTTTGAATTTCTATAGTTTATGAACGAGAATGATTAAAATCAAGAAGAAATAACAAGAAATAACAAGCAATTACGTGGTAAAACTCCAATGATCGGAGAAACATCCACGGATTGTTGCCTTAGCAACGAAACCAAATTCACTATGAAGAATGATTACAAGAATATTGCACTATAATCTCCCTCTCTCAAGCTATTTTTCTCGTACCCCCTATTTGTGTATAAAGGGGGTATTTATACATGTTGTTTTTAGGGTTCTGCATGTGATGTCCTAGTTTTGGGGTGTGCGTTCTAATCCTAGATGGACTCTGTTTCTTTCTTTGTAGCAGATTTCCTGTTTTGGCTGAGTCCAAGTTTGATTCTGATTCATTTTCCTTTATTTGCGGAGAAACTCTCTGTTTCCTTATTTGAACTCTGTAGCCACATCGTTGCTTATCATGGAGACGCTAGTCGCTGATTATGTCATGAATATGGCCGCTGGCGACTATTCGTTTTATTGATTCCCGAGTGTGTCTGAATATGCCCGAGTATGTGCCCGAGTAAGATCTACTGCCCGAGCGAAGGGTCTTTGCTTGTGGTCGGGTGACTTACTCTTTTTCCTGAGTAAGTCGTTGTGGGGGATTTTTTGTTCCATAAGCTGACTTGTCTTGACTCCTGTTTGCATAGTCTTATATGGTGATGACGTGTCCGCCATGACTATTTTTACCTATAACAATACCCCCTTAAATATTTGTGCCGATCATGCTGGGTCAGGTCCTCTCGGGTCGAATATTTAACCTCATACTTCTTTACAACTAGTCCTCGTTTGTCGTTTTCTGTATTTATGTATTTATGTATCCTCGTTTGATTCGAAGCCTTAAATGACGTGTCTTAATTACGACCGCACGCATTTGATTCATCATTCATTTCAGAATCTTAATTACGACCGCACGCATTCGACTCATCATTCACTTCAGAAATCTCTTGATGGTAACGCTTCTGCTCTCTGGCGGCTCAAGATGTTCTCCGGATGCCACTTGTCTCTTTTTATTTGGCTGAGGTACGATGCATTTATGAGACATGACCTTTCTGTTTGCTTGCGTGCAGCCCACGTCATTGCCCACGCCCCTCTGTTTTCCCGCTTCTCTGCGCTTCTCCTAGGGTTTTGGTCTTTTTTTTTTTTTTTGTTTTTTTTGTTTTTTTTTTTGAATTTGAAATCAGTGCATTGCCTATATATACCAATTGTGTTGCTGCTTTTCCGTTCTTATTTTCTCTTTCTACTATCTTCGTGCGTTCTTCGAGAGGAACTTGCTTGTGTCTCATGCTACGTTGAGATCATCTGCTTCAACCTCTAGATCTTTCCTCGAAGATTCTTTTTCCGTAATCTGCATTGCCTCCATTTTTCGCTATATCAAGGTTAGTTCCCATGGATCCTGTAGCTAGGTATCGTCTTTTTACTATTGGTATGATTGCTATTGAGCGAAATGATGCTCACACTGCATCGGTTGTCCACAGTTTACTGAGGGAATCTCTATTTGATCAATCGCATTTTACTGACGCCGACGTTTCTGCAGTTTATCATGGCAGTTCTTTTCCTTCCGGAGTTCCACCTCCTCCTGAAGTTCATTATGTTTCTTCGAATTCATCGCCTCCCGACTATCAGCTTGAAGCTTGGTCGGATTCTTTTTCCTCTTCTGTTGACACTCGGCCTTGGAGACGACTAGGAAAAAAGATGAGTACTCCCAAAATTTACAAGGATTCTCACTCACTGGAGAGCCGAGTCGGGGCCCAGAGGATTGTTGAGAATGATATTGAAGATGAGCATAGGGCCGCTCGCATTCCTTTTTCTCCCGAGCGTATATGCGTTTATGATATCGAGCCGAACGTGGTCGACCCTGACGAGATAAAAAAGTATATGCGGCGGTTCGATCTGGACAGCAACGTGATTTCGCTGATTCCTGCTGATGGTCAAGCAGCATGGAACCCCCCCACCAGGCTACGTGGCAATCTATGGGGCAATGCTGACTTGCGGTGTTACTCTTCCTTTTCAGCCTTTCATCACATGGTTTTTGGCTGAGGCCCGACTTGCTCCGGCTCAGTTAACCCCGAACAGTTACCGGATTTTGATGTGCATGTGGCACATGTGGCATAGAATGAAGCGGCCACCTCCCACACCTCGTGAGATCCGACACTTCTATGCGTTGAGGCCCGTGGGAAAGATGGGGGTATATTTCCTTCAATCGAACCAGCCCGAGTTCTGGATTCCAAAGGACGTAGTGGTCAAGGGTGAAATTGAACCGACCACGGACGAGAAGATGAAGGGGTTTGTTTGGGGCTTCCCCACCTCAAACAAATTTTCGAAGAACAGCTGGTTCTTTGTGGGCAAACGCTGGGGCCAATCCATCAGTTTTAATTTGGATGGCACTCGGATGACCTGCAGGGTTCCTCGATACTTCTGCTCGCCGCAATGGAACCATATGACTTCTGCCTTCACTGACGAGGAGCTGAAGACTTTGGCTCGGGCGGCCGGCTGTCCGTCCTTTGGAGAAAAGGGGTAAACCCTGCCTGTATAATGAGGGGAAAATGATAAAGGCCCGCCTTTTTCCTCAGATTTCTGCATGCCGCAAACGCCGTAAGTTAAATGTTTCTTTATTCCTGCATTCTTGTTCTGAAATTAGTCTACTGACTCGGACTCTTTTGTTTTTTTTTTTAAAGTATTTGATGTAGACATAGTCTGCGACGCCCAAGCGCGCCGGATGAAAGGAATTGTGAAGGCTAGCCGGAGAGAGGCTCTTCGCCAGCGAGAAGCTGGAATAGCCCCTCCTGAAGATAAATCTGATGGGAGCGCTCCTGAGGACCTTCCCGAGGGAGACGATGAAGAGTGGGTACCCGAATATGTGCCCGAGGAAACCTATGGTCAAGAAATGACCGTCTGTTCAACAGAGACCGTGGGTGACCCGGAGGGCTTTGGAGTAAGTAGGACCGGGGCTGATCAGGACAACCAAGCGGGTCCTTCCTCCAAGGGAAAAGAAAAAATGGGGTACCCCTCTTAGTCCGAAGCAGCTGGGGGACATTCGGGCGTGGCAGCTCCGGAGAACCCAACTTCAGCCAAGCCGAATCCTACTGCCCCGGAGATCCTAGCTCCTACTGATCCGACTCCTACCCCCAGAGATAGCAATGCTGTGGTGAGGCAGCCTAGTCAGAATCTTGAAGATCCGGCGGTTGATTCAAGTTTTCTCGGGAGGCTGTCTACAAAGAGGAAAGCCTCGTTCTCTCCTGGTTGCCCTACCCCCAAGATTCCCCGTGTGGTCGCATATGTTGATTCGTCTTCAGGTGATGAAGGGGAGGGTGCTATTGGAAAAGATGCGAAGGTGACCCCTCCACTGGACCAGGTCAAGGATAACATTGGAGGCTCAGCCGACTTTCCTCGGGCGGCCTCGTCTGCCAAGCTCCCTGAGACCAGTGCTGATGGTTCAGATTCCTCCCCCAGGACCGATGATCTTGCCCCTGAGATAATGCTAAGGGCCATGACTTCAGGCCGAGCTTACATTGGGGAGGATCATTGGAGTCATCTCAGGACTGGGACCGTGTCCGACCGACTCCGCAATTTTTTCAACAGTGCTTTTTAATAAGTAATGCCTAAGTTATAAGCATAATTTCATATTCCCCTTTCACCTTTTTTTTATTTTTATTTTTATTTTTTATTTTTACGTTACTCCTGTTTGTTGTTGATTTGTTGCAGATGGTGGCTGAGATATCTGGGGCTTGTCAGGCCGGTGAAGCCCAGGCCGAGAGAATAAGGCGGCTGGAAGCCCAACTGAAGGAGAGTGAGGATCGCCGCTCTCGGGCTGAGTTGGCTTATCAAGAGGGGGCTAAGTCGGGTCAGGTGCTTCTGGACCAATGCCTGGCACGGCAAATGGAGACTGAACAGTGAGCATCTTCCACTGCCGAGGAGGTCAAAACTCTGCGGGATCAGTTGTCGTCCACTCAAGACGCCTTGCTCCAAGCTGAGCAGACTGCTGAAGACGCCAAGTCATCTTATGAACGCCGAATTGAAGACTTGGAGCGTCAGGCCTTGACAGTCAGGTCCCTATCGAAGGAAGCTAGGCTGGAACTGGAAATACAGAGTGTTGATCATTTCAAGAGGTCTCTAGCCTATGATGCTTTGCTTCTGCTTGAATTCCAACGGGGAATGGTCTCAGCTGGGGAATTCTTTAATCAGAAGAATATGGCGACTGATCGGGCTAGGGCCAATTGGAGCCTTTCAATCAAGAAGCATGTGGATACCTCTCTGGAGTCCCTTCGGATCCAGATGAGAGAGTGGCGGGCATATTGTAGAAGTAAAGGTAAGGCGCCACATCCCATGCACCTTGAGGTTCCTTCTGCTGAATCCTTCTCCACCTTTTATGCCTGCGAGAAGGCGGGGATCGACAACGAAACGCCTGACTTGGGACCTGTCCCCGGGATTGATTATAGCGACTGGATGGTCGATGAGGATGAGGACGTGATTGTGTGGCCCTCGAATGACAGCCTGCTGAGTGAGTATGTGATGGAACCTGATCCGGATGCCGGCGGAAGCAGCTCCCGACCCCCAGCACCATCCTCTTGAGTTACCAACCTTCCAAGCCTTTATGTAACGAAATCTTTTTGTAACTGTATTTGTATTTTCTTCTCCATCTATATATACAGATTTTTTCTGAACTTGTGGATCCTTCGGGAATTCCTTAGCTTTACTTTGACCGAGTGCCTTATTTTTCGATAGTTTAGTCGGCTAGACCAAGTATTTTATCTAACCGGTAACTAATTTTAGCCAAGTATCTTATGCAACTGGCCTTTTAATCAATTAGATCGAGTATCTTATTTAACCGATAACTTAATTTTAGCCGAGTATCTTATGTAACTGGCTTCTATCTTTCGATTTTTGAGGACATTTTACCTCTACGTTACGCCGAGGCTCGCCACGACCGTACGTTAAGGTCCTTGTATAAGTCACATAGGACGTCTCCTGGTTTTGTCTATGCAAGGTTTTGCCGAATCGTTGGGGTACTTTGTACCGGCCAACACGGCTGCGCATCTCACTAGCCTTTCTAGCGGCACTCCGAGCAATTTTCCAGTTATTCTGGTGCCTCGGTCTTGCCTTTTTGCAAAGGAATGCGTTCGCATCGCCTTAACTAGGCGGGCATGCTACTATAGCTTTTCCGCCCTTCGGGCACCACTCTTTCGCGGCTTTATTGTGCCTGAATCTTTTTGGTGTTTATTCGGTCGACTCTTGTGTGGTCGCTGTTGAAATGTTGCTCATGGATTCTACCGATTCCATTGAATTGTTCCGTACTAGCAACTGAACTTTATTAGATGATCAACATGACCATGAAATCAACAAATAAATCTGAAATAACTAAAGCGGAAACTAAAAACTGAGCTAAAGCAGAATAAATTAATTATAAAACCATGATCGGACTCCTTAGGGATAGAAGATCTTTAGATATTGTGCGTTGCATGGTCGGGGTACCAGGCTACCCTTTGGTCGGGCTATCATGTAGGCTCCGTGCCCTACAACTCCTTTGATGATGTATGGCCCTTCCCATTTATCGGCGAGAGATCCCGATGATTTATCTTTGGTATTCGGGGACACTCTTCTTAGCACTAAATCTCCGAGGTGGAATCTCCGCTCCCGAACGTGGGAATTGTAGTATCTTGCAGCCCTTTGCTGGTATGTGGAATTTCTTACTTATGCTACATCTCTGATTTCCTCAAGCTCGTCTAAGTTCTGCTGCAGCATATCTATATTTTGCTCGAGGCTGTATAACTGAATTCTGGGGGATGTAAAAGTTGTTTCTGCTGGGATGACAGCCTCAGTCCCAAATGCCAGCGCAAAGGGAGTCTCCCCTGTGGATGACCTTACCATTGTTCGGTATGCCCATAGTACCTCGGGTAGTTTGTCAGCCTAGCCACCCTTCTTCGCCTCTAGTTTTGCTTTCAGTGTGTGCTTGATTACTTTATTCACAGCCTCCGTCTGGCCATTGGTTTGAGGGTGAGCGGGTGATGCATAGTAGTTTGCTATCTTGAATTCTTCGCACATTTATCTGAATTTCTTATTATCGAATTGGGTTCCATTGTCAGTTATAATGATACTCGGGATCCCGAACCTATTTATTATGTTCTTCTTGACAAAGCTGGTGGTGTTTGCCTCCGTGATATGTACGAGTGCCTCTACTTCTGCCCATTTGGTGAAATAGTCCACTGCCACAATGGCGTGCTTTGCCCCTCCCTTTGTTCCTGTGAGCATTGGTCCTATTAGGTCAAGTCCCAACATGGCGAAGGGCCAAGGTGAGGTTAAGCTCCTAAGTAATTCTGGGGGTTGCCGAATGTCGTTTGCTATTCTTTGGCATGTTTCGCAACTCTCTACGAATCGCTGCGCCTCTGCGAACAGAGTCGGCCAGTAGAAACCTTGTCTAAGTAACTTGTGTGCTAGGCTTTTACCTCCGGTATGGTTCCCACACACTCCATTGTGGACGCTTTTTAGGATCTTTCCAGTTTCTTCGCCGTCAACACATCTTTGTAACACTTTTGAGAATCCCCTCCTGTATAATTCTCCCCTCAGAATTGTGTACCGAGTTGACCTGTATCTGATGCGTTTAGCTTCCATAGCATCCTCCGGTAATATGTTTTCCTCCAAGTACTTCCTGAGTTTGTATGTCCAGTCGCCTGGGCTTGGTCGGATTTCTGCTATCACGATTTCCTCGGATTCTGCTGTACTTGGTTTAGCCAGATGCGCCACTGGTATTGCTTTGGATCTGATGCTTGTGGTGGCTGAAACTAGTTTGGACAATGCATCCGCTTTTTCGTTCTCTTCCCGAGGGATCTGAGAGATTCTGTACACTTTGAACTTTCTAAGTAGCCTCTTTGCGATGTCCAAATAAACTATCATGTGCTCTTCCCTTGCCTGGTATTCGTCCAGTACTTGATTAACCACGACTTGTGAATCGCTGTAAATTTCCAGCTCGTCTGCCCCTAATGCTATGCAGACCCTTAGGCCAGCCAACAAGGCTTCATACTCTGCTTGATTGTTGGTTGCTTTGAAATCGAATCTCATGGTACACTCCACGGTATCTCCCTCGGGGGTTGTTATGACTATTCCTGCCCCGCTGCCATGTGTGTTTGATGATCCATCTACATGCAATTTCCATTGGAATTTACCGGCCTGTTCATCTTTCATTGTCCTTCTTACCTCGGCGTCTGGCTCGGTGAATTCTGTTATAAAATCTGATACCGCCTGCCCTTTGATTGCCGCTTTGGGTGTGTATCTGATGTCGTATTCACTTAGTTCCACTGCCTATTTGGTCAGCCTTCCTGACACCTCCGGTTTTTGAAGGATAAGTTTCAGTGGGCAGTCCGTGTACACCTCTATTGTATGCGCTTGGAAATATGGCCTCAATTTCCTGGCCGATGTGATCAGAGCTAACGCTATTTTTTCGGTCGGTGAATACCTGGTTTCTGCTGGTAACAATGCCTTGCTCGTATAATACACTGGCTTTTGTATCCCTTCCTCTAACCGGATTAATACCGAACTTGTCGCCACTTCTGTAACCGAGAGATATAAGTGCAACGTTTCTCCCACAACCGGTTTTGAAAGGATGGGTGCTCTCCCCAAATAATCTTTCAATTTCTGGAAGGCTTCTTCACATTCTGTACTCCATTCAAGCCATTTTCCCTTTTTTATTGCTCTGAAGAATGGGGCGCACTTGTCTGTTGACTTGGCAATGAACCGATCGAGTGACGCAAGGCATCCCGTCAGCCTTTGTATATCTTTCAACGTCTTTGGTGAAGCCATTCCTTCTAGTGCTTTGATCTTCTCGGGATTTACCTCAATTCCTCTTTGGTGTACTTGAAAACCTAGAAACCTTCCCGACGGTACTCCGAATACACATTTACTTGGGTTAAGCTTCATTTTATACTTCCTTAGGACGTCGAAGGTTTCCTTCAAGTCTTCCGAATGCTTTTCTGCCGTAGTGCTCTTAGTCAACATGTCATCCACATAGACCTCCATGTTTCTTCCGATCTGTCGAGTGAACATCTTGTTCACCAACCTCTGGTACGTTGCCCCAGCATTTTTTAATCCGAATGGCATCACTTTGTAGCAATACAACCCTTGATCCGTAGTAAAAGATGTTTTTTCTTCGTCTTCTTTGTTCATCCGGATCTGATTATATCCCGAGTAAGCATCCATGAAACTTAGTAGTTCGTATCCTGCTGTTACATCTACCAACTGGTCAATCCTCGGTAGTGGGAAACTGTCTTTCGGGCAAGCCTTGTTTAAGTCTATGAAATCCATGCACATCCTCCATTGATTGTTCTTTTTCTTGACCAATACTACATTGGCTACCCACTCTAGGTACTTGGCTTCCCTTATCGATCCTGCGGAAAGTAGCTTCCCCACTTCTTTCTTGATTGCGTTGCTTCTCTCTGGATTGAACAACCTTCTTTTTTGTACCACTAGTCGGGACTTTGGGTTAATGGAGAGGCAATGTGATATCACTTTTGGGTCCACCCCCAACATATCTTCGTGACCCCAAGCAAAAACATCCTTATAAGTTCTTAGCAATGTGACAAGCTGGGTTTTGACATGTATATCTAAACTTGCCCCTACCTTCACTGTCTTACTCGGATCCGCTGGATTCAGCGCTACTTCTTCGGTCGGCTCATCTTTTCTAACCTCAGGCTCTTCTCTGGGATCCAATTTAAATTCTTTCGGCACCTCTGCCTGTTCTTCAGGTTCTCCAACCTTTTGCTGGGCTGTTACTGCGTACACTTGGTGTACTTCCCTGTCTCTATACACTGACAAGTTTGCTCTTCGGGCCATCTCTTGTGATCCTTTGACCACTCCTACTCCATATTTGGTCGGGAACTTCATCATGAGAGCATAGGTTGCTATCACCGCCTTGGCTTTATTCAAAAATGGTCGGCCCAATAAGGCGTTGTACGGCCAGTTTTCCGTGTTCACCACTACAAAGTCGAGTAGCACTGTTTTTTGGCATGGAGTCTTCCCGATCTTCACGGGTAACTTCACCGTGCCAAGTGACCTTACTTCGACTCCCCCAAATCCTCTAAGGGGCGTGGGAAATGGTTGTAGGTCTTTCCTATCTAGCCTCAGTTGGTCATATACTTCTGCACTTAAAATATCTGCCGAACTCTCATTGTCAATCAGAACTCGATGAACCTCTCTATGACCGATCCGTGCGCTGATCACCGGTGCGTCATTTGGCCTAACATCTACTCCGTGTGAGTCGGCTTCTGTGAATATGATCGGGTCCCAGCCCTCCTTGATTCTCTTCGGGTCGGGTTCGATAGAATTGACGTCCAGGTCTCTCCGTGCCTCCATGGCCTCCCCGATTTCCTGGGTCCTTTCCCTGTTACTCTTGCCAATCCCTGGTCCTCCAAAGATGGTGTTAATTGCTCCTTCATCCTCGGCTTTCTTAGGACTAAACTTTCTTGCCCATCCATCCTCTTGGCTATCCTTCTGTCCATCCGCCCTGTCCACCTTTTTGAGGACAATATCTTTCAAATGTCCTTCCCTAATAAGGGTTTCGATATGGTCCCTTAGTTGGAAACACTTGGATGTCTCGTGCCCATTTTCCTTGTGGAACCGGTAATATTTGGTGGTGTCCCTCCGAGCATATGTTGACTGCTTAGGCGGTTCTTTAGACATGTTCTTCTCTTCTAGGATTGCCAAGATTTCACCTTGATCTTTCTTCAATGGGGTATAATTTGTATATCTGCCTTGGAACTTCTGCCGTGGCTGATCGGTTTTCGGGTCGTATGCTCGCCGTCCATCCCGACCATCTCGCGCTTTATTCTTCTGTTTATTGCCTTTGGTATCGGGCGCCTTTGTTTGGTCTTTGGTTTTGGATCCCTCTGGGCGACCCCCATGCACGAAGTAACCTCCTGTGGCAATTTCTTCCTCCTCAGCCAGGGCGTACCCCCCTGCCATGTCCATCATATCAGCATAACTGGTTAGTCGGGCTCTTCTGAGGTCAAATGACAATTGGCCATTCTGAAGGTTGTTGATGAACGCGGCAGTTGTTGATGAACGTGGCAATTATTGCTTCATCATTTGCACTCCCAATCTCGGACACTTCCTGACCGAACCTCCCCAGATATTTCTTTAACGATTTGTCTTTTCCCTGTTTGAGTTGGGATAAGTGGGCCACTGATTTTTTCCTGTGTACATTCCCAAGGAACTGCCTTAAGAAGGCTTTGCTCAGCTCAGCTCGCCGAAGCTGCTTATGCTCGCTACTGGTAATCTACCAAACCACCGGGAGCCTAGATCCCCAAGAGTCTGGGGAAAATTCAAACATAGCAGTGCGTCATTTTGGACATATTGCGCCATAGCGCTCCTATACCTCCGGACGTGTTCTTTTGGATCGGTATCCTTCTTGAACAGCTTAACGTGTGGCATCCTGAATCTCTCTGGGAAAGGCATCCTCAGGACCCCATTGGTGAAAGGGCTTCCGGATTCATCATCTGACAGCTCATTGCGCCCATATCGCCTGACTAAAGCATCCATTTGTCGTCGATTATTCTGAACTTCCCGGGTCAGACTCTATATGAGTATATCTCTGTCTCCTTCTGGTTCCCCTATCGCATTGAAATTTTGACTTATGGTCAGTTTTTGGCTCCTTTCCCCCGGATTCAACTCTCTACGATCTCGGTTTAGGCCATGCAGCTGAACTGTGCCCCTTTGGCGCTTGCGATGATGATTCTGCTCACTTTCTTCCGAGGGTGATGACCGGTCTCTCCGGTGATTGCGCCTCCTAGGGTGATCTCGATCCACAACTATCCGATCTTGATCGTACCCCTTGTCAGAATCATTCCCCTCTCTATGTTCCTTACTCCTCCTGGTCACTCTTTCGAATAATATCTCCGGTCTGCCTGTAGGATCTCGTCTTGCCTTTAGGGGTGCATCAGGTGTTGGTATCACCACTGTAGAGCGCAACCTTGCCGCCTGCTGGCTTGGGGCGGACAGATTGTGAGGCGACGTCAAACCTTCCGTGGTGGAAAGGTCGATTCCTTGCCTTGCTGCGTCTGATATAAGTTGCTGCAAAGAAGCGCGGAATCGTTGCGCGATTTCTTCATTAGTTGTAGGGAAACGTTGAATACCAGCTAGGGCGACTGACTGGTCCGCCGTCGTTAGGGTGGCATCCACTGTATTGAGCACGGTGTCATCTTCCAGCTCGTTACTTGGCATGCCTTGACTGTACCTGGAATCGCTACCATCTCCTTCGCCAGCCATTGTTATCACAAATTTTCAGGTCCCCCTCCTTCTAGCGGCAATTGTTGACGGTGATTTTTGGTGGTCACCGAGTCAATGATTTGCTTTTGAATTGCTATAGTTTATGAACGAGAATGATTAAAATCAAGAAGAAATAACAAGAAATAATAAGCAATTACGTGGTAAAACTCCAATGATCGGAGAAACATCCACGGATTGTTGCCTTAGCAATGACGCTAAATTCACTATGAAGAATGATTACAAGAATATTGCACTATAATCTCCCTCTCTCAAGCTATTTTTCTCGTAACCCCTATTTGTGTATAAAGGGGGTATTTATACATGTTGTTTTTAGGGTTCTGCATGTGATGCCCTAGTTTTGGGGTGTGCGTTCTAATCCTAGATGGACTCTGTTTCTTTCTTTGTAGCAGATTTCCTGTTTTCGCTGAGTCCAAGTTTGATTCTGATTCCTTTTCCTTTATTTGCGGAGAAACTCTTTGTTTCCTTATTTGAACTATGCAGCCACATCGTTGCTTATCATGGAGACGCTAGTCGCTGATTATGTCATGAATATGGCCGCTGGCGACTATCCGTTTTATTGATTCCCGAGTGTGTCTGAATATGCCCGAGTATGTGCCCGAGTAAGATCTACTGCCCGAGCGAAGGGTCTTTGCTTGTGGTCGGGTGACTTACTCTTTTTCCTGAGTAAGTCGTTGTGGGGGATTTTTTGTTCCATAAGCTGACTTGTCTTGACTCCTGTTTGCATAGCCTTATATGGTGATGACGTGTCTGCCATGACTATTTTTATCTATAACAATAATAATATATAGATTTATTATTTTATTTAATAAAATAATTCAAAGAATAAATAAAGATTAAAGATTAAAGAAAAAAAAATAGATGAAATTATGAAAATATGAAATGAAGAATTATTTATTTATTTGGGACTTTCAGTATTACATGATTGCTTCATTAAAAACCTTACCAAGAAAAACTCAGTGTGATAAAAATTTGGTAAGGGAAAAAGAATGCAATCGTATTACAAGTTAATGTACATGTATAACCTAGTCCTAGACCTGGTTACTACCGGAACTCTTATCGACATATAAATAGGAGAAAATTTGAATAAGTTGTTTATCTATCGTTTCATTTTACATCCTCTTTCGAGCATGCTCCCAATCCGGAAGGCATGTTAATACCTCCACCATCTCTGGAGATAAAGAACTTATTATTGATTCAATAATTAATCCACTGGTTCTAAATGCTTGTTCAAAAGAAATGGTGGACATGAGGATAACCAGTACGTCACGTGCTAAGTGTGACAGAACCAGATATCTATAACTATAGGTCTTCCACTATAGCAGTAGATCAAATCCTTATGTGTTTTCGAATGAATCGAACTAAGCTTCAAGGAAGCTGTTTAGTTCGACACTAGAAGTTGCAACAACTCATGAAGAAGAAGAACTTGATGAACCGACTGTTTTTCGACGTTGTAGAATGCTCCAACTTGTCTGCAATGAGAGTGTGTCCAGTTATACTGATGGTTGCATGTTAACCCTGCCATACATGCGCTCAAAAATACTAAAAAAATTGAACAACTTATTTCGAATGTTAGTAACCTATGCAGAATAATCTACGCTCAAATTACCACCAATAAACTCAAGCAAAACTTCTAAACTAGATAGGATCTACTATAACACCTAAGGCATAAAGGAAAGGAATTGTAGACCAGTATTTTTTAAACTTGGTCTCCATGGCAATTACTACAGTGCATAAGATAATATCTTTCCTATGTTTAACATTTCAGACATTTCCACAATCTGATGGATTGCCTGGGAAGAAGTAGGGTAATAGACCTCGGAAAGCGTTACAATGTCATCATAAAAAACCTTTAAAAATTCAACAAAAATCTTTGCCACATACTAATCATCTGAGGTCAATACTGGACAGCCAATTTCAGACATTTTCATGTTATAAAAACCAGAAATAGTTGAATCATAATCCAAACAATTTTGTAGCATTAAGTAAGTAGATTCCACCTTACCGGCATATCTGTTTGGAATCTTCAAGGTCGTAGACCGAAAGTTTAACAGTATCTGTCGAAATCTTGCAATCTTGGATTAGAGCTATCGACCCAAGAAAAGCCATCTCTGATGCAATCTATACGATTGCTTACTTCCTTCATACTAGATTGTACAACTAAATTTATGATATTACATGCATACCGTTGATGGAAGAAATAACCCCCATCTTGCAAGATTTTTCTTACAATAAACAATGCAACAGAGCTAGTATTTACCGATACATTATCTAATTTGATAAAAAGGATGCGTTGAGTTATTTCATAAGTTTCTAAAACAGAAAGAATGACATTAAAAATATTTTCTACGGTATGTGCAAAATCCATAGGATGAAAACCAATAATTTTTTTGTAACCTCTAATCAAAGTCTAAATAGTGTCCTATGACACATAAATAGTTTTGTTTGGAACATGCATTCCAAATATCAGAAGTTAATGCCATAGAGATAGTTAGATGATGTAATTCAGCTATAAACTCATCTTGTTGGGTTTAAAACATTTTAACAAATCGCTCATAGTGGTGTTTCTAGAAACAAATTTAAATTGGGGGTTGTATGTGTTTTGGATAAATTCTTTATAAAAAACATTGTCACCGAAATTAATCGGTTGATCAGTTTATGCAATGTAACGTGCTATGCACTCTCTAGCATGCACGGCATCGTAACGCATTGTCGTAACGGACCCGTCTGGATGCTAGTATAGTTATGTCTAGGTTGTAGTGTCCACTTGTCTGTGTGCAGGTATGCATTTGAGCATATGCCTTCTCAAATGACCGGTTCCCCTTAGTAGTGACATAGTCCTTAGGACAAAACTTACATTTAACGCATTGTCGTAACGGACCCGTCTGGATGCTAGTATAGTTATGTCTAGGTTGTAGTGTCCACTTGTCTGTGTGCAGGTATGCATTTGAGCATATGCCTTCTCAAATGACCGGTTCCCCTTAGTAGTGACATAGTCCTTAGGACAAAACTTACATTTAGCTCTGTCCATGACCGTACCATCTGGCATAGTCATTTGTATATAACCACAAATTACAAAATGTCACATATTATAGTTAGAAATAGATTTTAAAACGTTATAGAAAGGTAAAATTGTCGTGTCATTGTTGTTATCCAGAAAATCAACAGGATCTCTGCACATTGCTGAGGGGTATGGGCGCCCTTTAATGGGGTTCTTGTTTTCCAAGGATCGGGGACTTAGTGTATAGGTGAGTGTTTAGTGGTTCTAGTGGTCAAATTTAACCACATAAGCCCAACCCGTTTCTATGCCAATAAGGCCTAATTCGAACAAAATCTAGACTAATGGGTCAGGGTAGCCCATCAAGGCCCAACCTAAGGTTGTCAGCTTGAGTAACAGGCAAGAGAGAGACCTAATCAAAGTTGACTAGGTCAGTGAAGCCAACTGCCATGATATTTTATCTATTCCTTGTATCTCGGGTAGGATCTCCCACGATCATCATCTTCCAGAGATCTCGTGGAACTCAACCACACATGTGGCTCTCTCTTAAAGCCTATAAATACCAGACCCCTCTTTAGAGAGAAGGGCGAGCTTTTCTTTACTCAGACTCTCTCTCCAACTATTTCTCTATCTATCACTTAGTTCACATATTAGCTAACTCAGCTCCTCACGGTTCTAGGCTCGAATCGACAAGACTGTTATGTAGGTTCCTTTAGCTCCAACATCAGGCGGAGTTAGGCTTACCCCTAAAGCCTCAAACGAACCGATGCGAGCGACATATACACATGCTAATCAAGTTGGTCTATTAACCTGTTGGGGTTTTTGCTTTAAAGCTTGTAATTTGTAAATGTTAATTGAACATAAATAAAAGAAGTAGTTTATTCATTCAAATTGTATTATACATTTATTTATATCATGTGTATTTAACATCCAAGATTGCCAGATGTAATCTCTAACTAAGTATATGAGTGTCATATACAGAGGTATTCAATTTGAGATGAGCAATCTAAAGAGTCCGTAGATAGCAAATAAAGTTGGGTACTTTATTTGTGGTTAATCTACAGCTGCGGTTCGTTCCGTAATGTACGATGGTCTTAACCTAGACTATTCATATGGTGATATGAGAATGGAGGCACCTTATATGATTTGGTCATATAGGACTAGGTCATGATCTATATGAATCTCTCACTAAGATCCGTTAAAAGATAAGATTCATATATATCAACAAATGATGGCTATATATGGGTGATCTTAATCCTGAGTGTCTTATCGACTCCTTCAGGTTAGATCGTGGTTTTTGATATACCATGGGTGAGATCGAAGTTGCATTCTCGGTCAATAACGTCGTATGTTGGAATCGCGGTTTGGCTTATGGTTGGGAAGGTCTGCACACAATTGTGGAATCCACTTCTTCTTGTGACAAGTAGATAGTAGTTCCCTTAAGGGTTGATTCGGGGCTTGAACAATATAAGCACTCTCCTAATTCCGTAAGGAATGTAGGATTTATTGTTCATTAGAGAATCAATGATACTTAATGGAAAGATATAATTAGAGGGGTATAACGGACATTATAACCCAGCTCTAGTTATGAACTACCTGTGGAGGATCATACCATATGTAATAGCTATATCGATGGACACCAAGAGTTATTGGTTTGTGTAAAAACGTCTACAGTTGAGAGAGTGCAACTTCGGGTTTTTAGTGGAATAACACCGAAGTTAATAATCATGAAATATTAATTAAAGAGTTTAATTAATTATTTCTAAGGATTATTGGAGCTCAAAATAGTGGGTCCATTAGGTCCCCTTGCTAGCCTGATTGATTAAGGTAACAAGGGTCACGGTTAATTAATTGGATTGTCCAATTAATTATGTTACGATTGTGACACTTATCTATTTGGGAATTATTTGAATAATGAGATTATTTAATTAATGAATTTAATGATTATAACAATTAAATAATAAGATTATTTAATTATGTAATTAATCATTGATGGAGGGTGTTAGTTGATATTTATATTTGAAAAATGGGATAATATAATTATCTTATTTTTAATTAATTAAATATTAATTTTGAATTTAAATAGTTTAAATTCAAATTAGATGATATCAGTTAATAAAATAAAATAAAGATTTTGTTTTTAAAATTAAAAGATATATATATATATATATATGATATATATGGCTTAATATGATAGGATGTATTTGATACACGAAAGACAACACAAATAAACAATCAAAATTGTTTTGAGTGTAAGAAAGAAGAAAAGAGAAACAGTGGGTGCAGCCAACTTAAAAAAATAATAATAATAATAAAGGAAGAAAATTGTTTTGCATCTATTTTTCAAGAAGGGTGGCCAAACTCTATTGACACAAACAACAAGAATTGTTTTTTGTGTGTTCTTCTTCTACCTCCATTCTTGTTCCTGAGTACCGTGACGCGCCCACAAGCCGTTACCAGTTCTGAGAGATAGCAAAGAAGATCAAGTGGTTCAAATCAGAAGTAGATCGTATTAAAGTGAAGGAGCCTCCTACGCTGGTATGAAATTGTTTTCATCTCCTTCTTATTGTTTTCGATTATTACTGTACAAATGAGTTTATTTGATGATTGCTTTTAAAAAAATTTAAAACATTTCCGTTGCGCGATTTGTAACCCTAGGTTCCTACATAACCCTACTTGGAGCAAAGATCCACCAAAATGGTTCTAACTAGAAAATATAATTCAAGACCTCGATGATCATGAATTCGAACCCATATTTGCTTATTCTGAAATTGCATGTAGGTTTGTAGAAATGGAGCCTATGATGAAACAAATATTATAGCGTGCGTGTCTAATAAATACAACCTAGGGGGGGGGGGGGGGGGGGTGTGAATGGGTTGTTAATTTATTATTACCAAAGTTTCCGGATTAGTCAATATTATAAAAATAACCCCAATTTACCAAACAATAAAATCAAATATAAAATGCGAAAATTAAATAGCACTTGATTTTTACGTGGAAACCCTCAACAGGGAAAAACCACGAGCTATTATGCTAGCCACATACGGTCACCGAAATCCACTATATAAGTAAACGGTTATACCCTCAAGCGATATACAGACCCTCACCCTAGATAACCTCAAGCTATGGATACTATCACTCACCACTCCTGGTTCAATCCCTAGTGATATCCCCCGATCACTACTTTTGGCGTGAGCACCTCCTATTTTACCCGCATGCCTTTTATAGTGGCACTTGACCAATTGCTTGCGCACTAAGCCACCTTAGTCACAAGACTTACTTCTCACGAAGAGATCAACACCCTATGTGAATATTATACAATATCCAAAATGCAATTAATGCTAGGGAACACTAAATGCTTATCTAGAGATTAAATGATGACAATGAAATCAATCCTAGATATCATATAGCTATATGTCATGGCATACAACTTAGCTATGTTAAGGATAACCAATCCTAGATACGATAGCTATCAAAAACATTCTCAATTAAACAATGAGATCAATTTACCTAGATGTTATATAAACATGAAAACCTAGCTATCACAAAACAACAACTTATTTAATCAATACATAATCTCAATCTTGTAAGTAGAAATTAATCTAAAAGCATACAACTTATAAATGAGATAAATTGCTAAGTAAAAACACTAAACTTAATGAAGATAGTGTTCAACTTACCATAACATGTGTGTTGAAGAAGACCCATGCATTAGCACATACTAGATAATCTTAGATGATGCTTAGATGATGATTTATGCATCTGGAAATGAGTTGGGAGAGTTAAAGAAGCAATCTTGGTGCTTTCTCTCACTAGGGAACTCTTAATCTCTCTCTATGGTTTTGTACCTTTTTGTTCTTTGAATAGAAATGAGAGAAAGAGATGTATTTATAGTGCTTAGATGATAGCCTATAAATTCATGAATTGCCCTTAAAAAATGAGCCAAATCAGACTCCAAATGAGTGAGATATGGTCAAATTACGAAATAGAGGCGGAGCAGTGAGCTGTTATACTACCCGCGTAGTAAATCGCACACTGGCAAATCAGCACATCAACTTGAGATTCGAGCGCCCCAAAACATGACCAAACGACATCGAAACCTTTCGTATGATATACCGTTAGAAAGGTATGGATGTCTACTTTCTACTTCGTTTATGGAATGACGTTTTGATGTTTGTAGAAAGAGTTGTAGTCAATAGAGTGACCAAATGTCAGACTTGGAAAACAACATAGATGCCCTGTTTTAGTGGTCACTTTGGAGATATCAAAACCAAACCAAACGGTCATGAAATATTAAGAATAATATACCGCTGGAAAGACATGGGTGTGTAGTTTGTATAGAAAATTTCAAAACTCATTTTGAAACTTTGTATAAAATGCTATGGTCACAAGACCATGCAAAGGTTAGTTTTGAAAATATGTGAAACATTGAAATCCAATCTTTTGAAACAAGACACTTCACTCCAAACAACCAAACCAAATCTAACACTTATCTAAGAGAAGAATGAGACATTCTCAAGTGGTCAACCATTGCACTAAGACATGCACACCATCGTGCAAGCGTGGACATTTCCGATCAATCTTCTGGAAACGAATTACACGACACACTTATAACACAACACAAACCATCAAAGATGTGCAAGTGTGAAGTGTGAAGTGAATGCATCCTAATGCCTAAAAAGACATGGCAATTATCAATCAAGATGCAATCGATTAAAACATGCATGAAGAGAGTTCAATAACATGAATGCACAAACATAAAACACACAACATATAAGATAATATAGATAAGCATGAGTTATGTGTGTGTGTGTAACTAAGATCTCTTCAATGCAAGTAATCACAAGTATTTTACCTTTGAAGTGTTTATCATCTTGAGGTCTTGAGAGGGCCTTTGTTGTGCTTGATCACCAACAATGATATGCCTAAGATACCCTTACAATACAAGCCCCAGTTGTGGTTTGTCCACGAAATAAGCCAATCAAAACTTGAGGAACTTACATATGATCTAGAGGATTCTGGGAATGCCGGCTCCAATCAAGAAAAGTGTGGCCAACAGCTTTACAGGCTTTCCATTCGTGGATGAGATTGCTCTGGTGGAGATGCCTAAAAATTCTCCCTCTTAAACATGAAACACTTTGACAAAACCACTGATCTCGATGACCATATCGCCTAATACCAACAGAGAATGTTTACCACTACCATTCCTAAATATCTTAGGGAGGCTTGTATGTGCAAAGGTTTTGGGTCAAGCTTGATTGGGCTAGCATTGCGATGGTAAACTAATCCCCTTAACAACTCTATCAGCTCATCTGCACAGCTGAACGATACGTTCGTTGAGCAATTCTCCAATAGTAGAAAGCTAGAGAAGCAACCAAAAAACCTCTACACCATCACCTAGAGGCAAGACGAGGACCTATGTGACTACGTGGGTCAATTCAACAAGGAGAAAGTCTCTATCCCTTACTGTAACATGGCCAAGACCATTTCAATCTTCAGAAAAGACCTACTACATGACTCAGATCTTTACAAAGAACTGACAAAGTATCCATGTCAAACCATGGAAGACGTTCTGGCCAAGGCATGTGCTCAAATCAAATGGGAGGAAGATGAGGTGAACTACTCTCCCTCAACAAACAACAAGAACGATAACAAAAACAACAGTCGACCCCTAAAACAATATCATTTCTAACTCTAGTTTTCAATATTTCATTTCCTAACTTTATTATTTCTTTCCAATCATACATTATTGAGACAATTCAGTGGAAGGTTGTTGGCTAACAACGGCCAACGGCTAGTTCAAACCTTTGTTTGTATAGGTCGAGTCCAGATCAACATCCGGTTCTCAAGGATCTTGGGTCTCGACCAAAACAAAAAATGAACACAAAGGGTCCAATTCTCAAACATTTCTTACAACCTATAGTCGTATTCGATTTGACATATTTCTACTTAGTAATTTGGCTATGACGGCCACTCAATTTGATCCTATTTTATATCGAGTCCAATACGCATCCGGCTTTCACAGATATGGATTCAACACGACAACAGTTGAAGCTGAAAATAAACTCTAAATATGTCTAAAAAACCTAGATGAGGGGTGAATGGGTTGTTAATCGATTAATTACCAACTTTTTCGATTAGTCAATATTAAGAGCATCTTCAAAAGACTCTTCTATTTTCACTCTTCAATTGTCTTTTTGCTTACCTATCTGGCAATTTGAGCAGTGAAAAAAGAAGAGTCCTTCCAAAAGACTCTTCAATTAGAAATATGTCTATATTATTTTAATAAAAGCACTCAAATTCCCCCCCTCCTCACCGACAAATCTAATTACCCTCCATTTTTTCAAGTTAGAAATGATAACTTTTCAAATGCACAAGTTTCATACATGTGAAACTAGTATTATTTCTAGGTGGATATGAAAATCATTTGAATGACCTTCCAAATTATTAATATGTTATTATTAAATATTCAATATTAGACTCATTTTAAAAATGTATATGAGACCTTTCTAATGGTATAATTTTTATGATAATAAAATTTATAAAAAACAACTTATTATATATTAATTGAATTTAATTAAAAAAGATAAAAAGGATATAAATGTCAAATATTAATGATGATGTGATATAAAAAATAATATAATAATAATTGAAGAGAGAGAAGTAAAATCTTATTTGAAGAATCTCATTCGAAGAGTCTGTTGGAGCCAAATATGCTAATGTGGCTCGGTTGATTTTAACAAATATCTTATCTGAAAAGTCTTTTGGAGATGCTCTAAGCATACAAATCAACACAAACACCAAAAATTAAGTAAATTGCAGAATATAAATGACACTAGATTTTTACGTGGGAAACCCTCCAACCGGGAAAAACCCATGGGACCAACCACACTAGCCATTTAGTCACAGAAACTCCACTATTTGAATATTTGATTACAACCTAAGTTGACATCTAGTCACTCTTCTCAAGGTTAGTAACTTAACCTATTCTACCTGTAAGCTTTTAATAGTGAGGCTTGACAAATACTTGCCAACCAACACCTTTGGTTCTAAGACTTCTATTTGTTTGTGCAACTACCACATGTAGCCACAAGACTTGGACTCAATGAAAAGAATTGAAGTCTAAGTGAAAAATCAATGAATGCTTAATGCAAATGAGTGTTAGACTAACACTAAATGCTTAACCACATGTAAATAATGAAACCCAATAATCCTAGTTATTAGCTAACTCCTACATCACCAAAGCCTTAATGAAAAAGCACTAAAGATGATGTTTTGGTAATTAAAAAGAAGAAAAAAGATATGAGATTTTTGTTCTTACATACCAAGTGATGATGCAAACAAGAACCATGCTTGATGATTGATGAACACATAGAAGTGCATGTTTAATAAGAGTTGAAATCATTATTTTACACTAGTGGTGTCTGTAAGTGCCTCATTTTTATTGGCTCATTTCATGACAAACCACATTGTGGGGGTTTAAAATGTAAGGGTAGTTTAGGGCTTCCATATTCTTGTTCTAAGCTTATTTGGTTTACAAGCCCTCAAGCACAAGAGCTCATTGAAGGTATAATCACTTGTGCTTAACCCTCTTTGAAGAGATTTAGTTGCACACACACACTCTCTAGCATGCATGTGTGATATTTACTTCTTGGTTTGGTTGTATTTCACATCCTTCACACTTGCACATTTTCTGAATTTGTTTTGGCTAGTTTAGTGTGTGCGTTGGTGCCCTGGCGTGGGTGACCAGCGCAGCCTCACCAGCGCAACTCTCCCAGAGGATTGTCGCTGGTCGTGCGCCTGTGGCGTGCGCTGGTGACCAGCGCAATTTGTGCGCTTGGGCTGTGCGCTGGTGACGTTGCGCCGGTGACCAGCGCAACCTCACCAGCGCAAATGACGGGATCTGAAGCGTTTTTTTTTCAAAACGACATCATTTCATCTAGGGGTCCTATATAAGTATCATCTTCTTCCTAGCTCATTTTTGTGAGCTCAAAATCAGAACTTAGAGTGAGAAACTCAAACCCTAGAGAGAGAAGCTCCAAAGAACTCACCTTTACTCAACCAAACCACTTCCCATGTGCATCTAGCTTCTTCCTAACATCATTCAAGCATGGGATTTCTTGTTTTCTTTGACTAGGTAACTTCTACATGTCCTAGAACTTCGTATTTCATTCTTATGACATGTTTGCCTAGGTTTAGCATTTATTTGTTAATTAAATGCATGTCTCCTTTGCTTATTGTTATTTCTAGCATGATTGAGACTTTGATTGTTGGTTGAGATGAGTTGTTTGTGATAGCTAGGATTGTTTTGTGATTGATAACATCTAGCTAAGTATGTATGCTTTACATTTAGGCATTCTTGATGTGTAGGACTCATTGATTGCATTTGTTTATTGCATTTAGTGTCCTTGCCATGTTATTTGACAACTTGTGTTGATTGGCCTTTTGATTGACAATTTCTTGATTGCATTAGTTAATTGCATGTTTTAGGCCTTGCCATGATTATTGACAACATGTGTTGAAATTGGCTTTGTTTGTTGACAATTAGATTGCTAGAATCACTTTGCATCTAATTGAGTCCTCATGCATGAGCATGTAGGCATTGTTGATAACTAGAGTGTTGATTTGCATTATAACATCTAGTTAAGCATTTAGTGTAGCCTAGCATTATTTGCATTTAGAATATTATCATATTCACATAGGTTGTTGATCTCTTCATTGAGAGTTAAGTCTTGTGACTACCGGTGTGTAGTGCTCAAGCACCTTTGGTCTAGGTTTGCTATAAAAGGCCTGCGGGTAGTAGTGGTGGATTAGTGACCGAGAATGGTGTGACTAGAGGTCAACCTAGGGTTGTAATCATCATTACATATAGTGGATTCGAGGACCGTGTGTGGCGCACATATCAGCCCGTGGTTTTTTCCCGTGAGGGTTTCCACGTAAATATCAAGTGTTATTTAAATTCCGCACATATTACACTTGATTATTGTTTGTTAATTTGGGTTTGTTTTTGAATATTGACTAATCCGAAAATTTGATAACTAATCGGATTAACAACCCATTCACCCCCCCCCCCCCCCCCCCCCCTCTAGGTTGTTTAGACACACGTAATATATATATTTTCAGTGTCATTAACTCTCTTAACTTAAGCACATTTACAATTTTGTTCTTTATTTTTGATATTGTTGTTTTGATGCATGTTACATAAAATGGGCATAAATTTTCGTTCAAATATCGGATTGATCCCATTTGTTTTCCTATAGAAGGATGATTCAATTTCCTACAAAATTGAATCCACGTAGAACTCGAGATATTGTCGTTTTGAAGGTCAAACAGAGGATGAAAGAGGACATATGCACAGTTTTTGCACACATTGAATATGCTTCAGTGTTTTGAGCATAACTTGAGCTATAGATTTCGGATATTTACAAACCACACCATTTTGAAAAGCTAAGACAATGATCTACACTTCTTCTGTTCATGTCAGAGGCTAAATTGGAAGTATACAGCACGAAATTGGGGTGCCAAGACAGTACATGCATGGGCAAACCAAAATTGTCAAAGTTAGGTGACAAAATTCAACCAAGACATTAATTAGCCATGTAACCCTCTTGTGAAATTTTTGCCCTTCGAAATTTATATATAAAGGATCCTTGTAGAAGGTTGAAATCATCCTGGTTAATTGCAAGTTTACCTTGCATGTATTATTATTATTTCTCTCTTTCATTATAAACTTTTTTCTTGCCAATTAGTTTTCTTTTACATGTTTTTCCTTTTCCTTTTCCATTCTTAATTCTATTTCTATAATGAGTAACTAGTTTCATTATGCTACGGTGAAAAAGTGAAGCTTTTGGTATGAAAATTAAAATTTATTAAAACTCTTAAAATGCGGTTAATGTTTATATTTATTAGTTATACATTTATATGATTTATATTTCTTTTTCTTTATTAATTTGACTCTAATATTGATTTCTCTCTTGTGTACGGGGATCTTGCCTTATTGTAGACAATCTTATCAGTGGATACTTGAATCCTTCTAGATAATGCATGGTTTTAATTGTATCGGCTAAGGATTCTTGATTCATTGTAGTGATTGGCACAATGAGTACTTGAAACCCATTGAATTGAAGAGTGGATAATCTTGTAATTTAATTAAATGGAAAGAAATATGACTTCATATATGTTCAAATGAGCTAAGATTGTTATATTTTCCGATTGAAACCTCTTTTGTGTGTGGCTTCCAATTGGGTTATAAAAAGAGTTAAATAAACCTTTATTTTATATACCAAGAGTGGAACCTCTAACCTTAGCATACATATTTTTAGTTGAGTAATTTCATCATTATATTTCTTCATCATTCATCAATTAAATTGTTTTATTTCTCTTGATAACTCTTGAGATTATTGTTGGCTTTTGTGAGCATTAAAACTCCTTCCATGAGGATCGATCTCGTTCTTACCATATTATATTATTACTTCGACACTCATACACTCTGGAGTAAAATCCTTTTTCTAAACGTGTCAAATTTTTGGCACCGTTACCGGGGAAGTAGCAATTTGTGTTAAAAACCATCATAAATCTTTTCGTCTCTTTTTTTTTTCTGTGTATATATCGTTATTATTTTTAAGTACTTGCTTGTTTTGTCCCTTTTATTGTCTCTAGGACTTGCATGAGAATTTGGTCACGTACATCAACTGGTAGACTTGTTAGGAAACTCTCATCTCCACTAGAAATCATGGCTGAAAATCAAGTTGATAGACTCACTAATCTAGGGGACAATCGTTCCCAACATAATGACCAAGATCAACCTTGAACACTTAGAGACTACATGAATCCCACAAGAACAGGTGCACCGTCTTGTCTTGTTTACCCTCTAGATGCATCTCATTTCCACTTTAAGCCGGGTATTATTTAACTTTTACCCAACTTCCATGGCTTAAAAGCTGAAAATCCATACTTGCATTTGAGAGAATTTGAAGAGGCATGAAACACCTACCATTAGGGGTGTGCAAAAAACCGCCAAACCGACCAACCCAACCCATAAAGTTTGGGTTGGTTCGATTACAAATATAAAAAAAGGGATATTATTATTTTCCACCCTAACTTTTGAGGTATTAGTCATTTTGCATCCTCTTGTTTCAGTATTGGCTTTTTCCCACCTTCTGTTAAGGTTTGTTAACATATGTTAACCTTTTCAATAAAAATACCATTTTACCCTTTCTATTTAATTGAAAACATAATTTTTTTAAAAACAAAAGAAGGATCTCTACCATCCATCTCAAAATGGATGGTGGAGATTCGTCTCTTTTCTTAAAAACAAAATTCAATTAAAAAAAACTGGAGATCCAACCTCAAAATGCAAGAACAAAAAAATACATTGGAGATGTGGATGATCTCCACCAAATGCAATAACAAAAAAAAAAAAAAAATGGTGTCTGAACAAAAAACCAAATCCAAAGAACAAGGACAAACCCACCAACTTAAACCCAAAAAAGTTTTGTCTAAAAAATCCCAGAATTTGAACTTCATCACCTATAAAGAAAACCTAGAAATTAGAAATTGTAAGAAAAAAAAAGTTCATCACCAAACCGGATCAACCCGATTTTCAAACCGTCACCACACACTACCACCCAAACACTGTCAAATCCAACCTCCGCCAGCAGCCAAACATAACTAAACCCAAACATGGTCGCCAACCTCCTCTGAAGCACAGCCACCAGCCTCCCCCTTTTCTACCTCAATCAACAAAGCCACCACCCAAATTATCTCATCAAAAGAGCCACAACCTAAACCTTTTAGATTTTTCAAAATTTTGAGATGGAGATGAGAGATTGAGATTGAGATTGTGATTGAGTTGGAGATGAGGATAAGATATTGATGGAGTGAGACTTGAGAGATTGAGATTGGGTTGGAGTCTTGGAGTTTGGAGATGAGAAGAGAGAAGAGAGAGAGAGTGAGAAATGAATGAAAGAGGAGAGAGAAGCAAGAAGGTGATTGGGTGTTTTACGTTTATTTTAATGTTTATTATTATTATTAATTAGTTTATATAATTTTTTATTTAAGTTTTTATTTAAGTTTTTATTAAATGATTTATTTTTTAATTTGTATTAACTTTTCCGTATGCGGTACCCTTACTAACTTAATAGAATACTTGATTTTTTTAACGGAACTGTAACGATAGGGTGCAAAATGACAATTACTTCAATTATAGGGTGGAAAATGGCCAAAACCGAAACCAGAGGGTGCAAAATGACCAATACATCAAAACTCAGGGTGGAAAATAATAATATCCCTATATATAAAAAAAAAAGGGTGGTTCAGTTTTTCTTTTGGACAAACCGATTAAAGGTGGTTCGGTTTGGGTTGAGTGAAATAATTCACCAACCCAAACCAAACCATATATTTTAGAAAGTAAAACTAAAATATAAAATTCACCTACATTTTCTATTCATAAATTGTAGCATGAACACTATCAAACTTAAGCTTTTCCCTTTCTCTTTAAGACATAAGGCTAGAACATGGTTACAAAATCCTAGGTCTAGATCCATTAGAAGTTGGGGTGAAATGCATGAACAATTCTTGAAAGAATTCTTTCCTCATCATAGGACACATTTCTTCAAAAGACAGATCACCACATTCACCCAAAAATTAGGAGAGACCCTTTACCAATGTTGGGAGAGGTACAAATAGTTGCTTAATTCTTGTCATCACCATGGCTTTGAAGCATGGAGATTAGTCTCGAAAATTTACAAACACGGTTAATTTGCCTAAAGCTTACCTAAAGGGGGGTGAATAGGTTTTTATACCTATTTCAATCCCTTGGAACAAAAAAAAGTTTGTCCCTCTAGATAGTTTGTATCACAATACTTTAAGCAAACTTACAATCCAAGTTGGAGAAATCATCCAAATTTTAGTTAGAGAAATGATAATCATGCACAATCTTCATAACCTCCTCCTCAGACTCATCAAAACTTTCAAAACTCTCAAGGTTATGCACCTTATGTTCCACCACCTACGAAAAATCTAAAAGAAACATTGCATTCACTCATTGAAAAGCAAGAGTCCATTAACAATCAAAATGCCAAACTTTGACTGATTTGAATGACACTCTTGCTATATTTGCTTCTGTAATCACGATTCATTAGAAAGGAAAGTTTCCTTCTTAACCTCAGCCAAATCCCAAGGGTCAATACAATTTAGAGGAGGGTAGTTCAGGAAGCCAACACATGGACCAAGTCAAATCGGTCATAACTCTTCGTAATGGTAAGGTTGTTGAAAAACACATTCTTAAACCTTATAAGAAGGATGATGGATCAGTTGTTGGGGTTTTTGCCCTAAAGCTTGTAATTTGTAAATGTGAATTGAACATAAATAAAAGAAGTAGTTTATTCATTAAAATTATCTCATACATTTATAATAACATGTGTACTTAACATCCAAGATTGTCGGATGTAATTTCAAACTAAGTATATGAATGTCATATACAGATGGATTCAGTTTGAAACGAGCAATCTAAAAAGTCCGTAGATAGCAAATAAAGCTGGGTACTTTATTTGTGGTCAATCTATAGCTGTGGTCCATTCCGTAATGTATGGTGATCTTATCCTAGATCATTCATATGGAGGTATGAGAATGAAGGCACCTTGTATGATGTGATCATATAGGACTGGGCCATGATCTATATGAATCTCTCACCAATATCTGTTACATGATGAGATTCATATATATCAACAAATGATGGCTATATGTGGGTGATCTTAATCCTGAGTGTCTTATCGACTCCTTCAGGTTAGATCGTGGTCTTTGATATACCATGGGTGAGGTCGGAGTTGCATTCCTGATCAATATGCTTCGTATGTTGGGATCGCGGTTTGGCTTATGGCTGGGAAGGTCTGCACACAATAGTGGAATCCACTCCTTCTTGTGAGAAGTAGATAGTAGTTCCCTTAAGGGTTGATTCGGGGCTTGAACAATATGAGCGCTCTCCTAATTCTGTAAGGAATGTAGGATTTATTGTTCATTAGAGAATCGATGGTACTTAATGGAAAGATATAATTAGAGGGGTATAACGGACATTATGACCCAGCTCTAATTATGAACTACCTGTGGAGGATTATACCATATGTAATAGCTATATCGATGGACACCAATAGTTATTGGTTTGTGTAAAAACGTCTACAGTTGAGAGAGTGCAACTTCGGGTTTTTAGTGGAATAACACCGAAGTTAATAATCATGAAATATTAATTAAAGAGTTTAATTAATTATTTCTAAGGATTATTGGAGCTCAAAATACTGTGGGTCCATTAGGTCCCCTTGCTAGCCCGATCGATTTAGGTAACAAGGGTCACGGTTAATTAATTGGATTGTCCAATTAATTGTGTTACAAAAGTGACACGTATCTATTCGGGAATTAATTGAATAATGAGATTATTTAATTAATGAATAATGGTGATTAAATAAATTAAATAATAAGATTATTTAATTATGTTGTTAATCACTAAATGGAGGGTGTTAGTTGATATTTGATTTTGAATAAAATAAGATAATATGATTGTTTTATTTTATTAAATTAAATATTTGAAATTGAATTTAAAATGTTTAAATTCAAAAATAAATGTTTAATTATCTTTTAAAAGATATGAGATATCTTTATAAAGATTTTCTTTTTAAATCAAATAGATTTGGTTGTTTTTAAAGATATATGAGATATATTTTTAATTTTTTTTTAAAAAAATTAACAACCGAATGATTGGTTATCAACTTATATAATATATTAAAAACAAAAAAGGCATCAAGTTTTTTTGATTAATATATTGAAGTGGTTTTTGCAAGTGAGTGGCGTGAAAAACACTAGAGAAGAAAACGCAAGTGAGTTGCGTGAAACACCAAAGAAGAAAAAGCAAGTGGTGCGGCCAAAGAAAAAAAAGTTTTTTATTTTTATTTTATGATTTTATTTTCATCCAAGGTTGGCCGAATTCTCCATACACAAAGCAAGAGTTGTTTTGTGTTGTTTCTTTTACCTCCATACATGTTCCTGAGTACCGTGACGCACCCACGCGCCGTTACCAGTTCCGGGATATAGCGAGGAAGATCAAGTGGTTCAAATCAGGAGCAAATCGAATTAAAGTGAAGGAGCCTCCTACGTAGGTATGAAATCGTTTCACCTTCTTTAATTGTTTTCGATTATTACTGTACAAATAGGTTTAGTTTATGATTGCATTAAAAAATTTTAAAACATTTCCGCTGCGCAATCTGTAAACCTGGGTTCCTACATCTCAAAGGGTAAGGAATGATCTGACAAGCCTACACCTAGCAAAGAAAAGACCAAATTCCCACTTGCATCTCCATTCCCTCATGCATTGAATAATCAAAAGAAATTGAACCACAGCCCTAATATTTATGAAATTTTAAAGCAAGTAAAAATCAACTTGTTGGATGCTATTAAACAGGTACCCTCTTATGTCAAATTCTTGAAGGACTTGTGTACTGTTAAACGAAAATTGAATGTGAAAAAGAAAGTTTTTCTAGCTGAACATGTAAGTACCATTCTTCAAAACAATAAAGGTTTGCAATACAAGGACCCTGGTTGTCCTACAATTTCATGCATTATTAGCAATCATAAAATCGAGTAGGCTTTACTTGATATTGGTGATAGTGTTAATTTACTTCCATATTCTGTTTATCAACAGATCAATCTATTTGAGTTAAAATCAACTTCCATAACTCTTTTACTCTCCGATAGATCAGATAAAGTGCCAAGAGGAATAGTGGAAGACATGTTAGTACAAGTCGATAAATTCATATATCTTTTGGATTTTATTGTCTTGGATACACAACCAGTTGTTAATTGGTGTAAACCAATTCCTGTTATATTAGGTCGTCCATTTTTAGCAACCTCTAATGCTTTGATTAATTGCAAGAATGGGATAATGAACCTATCTTTTGAGAATATGACACTGGAGCTTAAAGTTTTCAACATGTGTAAACAACTGATCGATCTACAAATGTTCTCATTTAGAGCTACCTTTTCCTATCTTTTGTCTTTGTTTTCGAGCATTTTTATGTATATAATGTGTGTTTTAGCCATGTGTAGGTCAATGATCTCCAAATAAGGTGCTTGTATCAAAAGTGATGAAAAGAGGGCAAATGGGGCAAATATATATAGAAGAAGACACCGCGGGAATCAAGCTGTGGAAAGAAGTCGTGACCAAACATCAGCTAGTTCAAACTTTCTAGTTTGCTGGAAAGAACCCGCGGTGTGAACCTATAGAGCCTCAAAGCTACTTTATACGGTTGGAATGAACCTGCAGTGTGAACCAAATGAGCCCTTGTTAGATCTAAAATCACACTAATTTCAGGGGCATTTCGGTCTTTTCAACCCCATTTCGTGCCCTAATCTTGCCCAGCCTATAAATACACCTCTTTGCTCTGTTCTCTTTACACACAACACAAATCCTTGCTCTAAGAAACCCTTCTTAGATTTCATCACAACCAAAGAGCGAAAGAGAGAGAGAAGCTTTCAAAGGCATTCATGGAGGTTTTCCTCCATGGATGCCTCTCCACTACCATTTCTACACATCCTGCCCCATCTTATAGTAGTTTGCAAGGAGAAAGGAGTGGTCTCTTGACCAAAACCAAGCCATGGAAGTTCAATAGATATGTAGAGCTTTTGGAGGATTTGTCTTCAAGGGTTGTCTCTTATTACCCATTCTCTTTGTATTTCTTGTATCTTTGATGTGTAACCCCATGTGGGAATATTTGTAAAGCTACACTTGTGTTAATATTATGTATGGTTGTTCTTTGATTTGATGTGGGTATTGTTATATTCTTTGATATTTCATTATTAATTCTCTTATTGTGATATTCATGTGTACGATGGATTATAAATTGATATATGTTCATGGATGAGATTAGGAGTAGAATAACTTAATGATGTAGGAGTATTGTAATCAAATATTTGATTTGTGTTTGTATGTTGGTAGATGATTCTAAATGTTATGTTTTGAATGATTAGAGTAAAAGAGAGTTAGGGTTGTGCTTGGATGACCATTACGGGAATAACCTTGGTTATTAGTTCAATTGAATGGGAAAAGCTTATGCATGACTTTGCTAGGATAGCTTCAATTCATGTTCTTATGCTTAATGGGTCTTAGATCAAAAACACAATTGATCATTCCATAACCGCAGTTGAGTGATGAATTGATTTTGGTAATTCCATAATCAAGAGAACGAACCCTTTACTTGAATTAATGGTATTTATATGCTCTACAATCAACATGATGTACATTAGTGTTTTGTAAACTCATTTCCCTTATGTGACCAATATCTTGCATCTCTCTAAGCCACCTTTATTTTTGTAACTTAAGGTGTCTTGCCTTTAGGAGTAGAATAACTTAATTTATGAGTAGATTAATTTAGAAAGGCAAGCACCTAGTTACCTTACTATCTTTAGCTTTAAAACTTTAGTTAGTATGTTTTTCATTCCATTTCACTTTCTCAAACACAATTGCATTATGCTTACACTTCACACATACTATTCTAAGCACTTCCACATTCTATTTGCATTACTTTTAAATAAACTCTAGAGCTAGATATAGTTGACGATACCACCTCTCTGTGGGAACGACCCTTGCTGACTTGCTATACTAGTTATTTGACTCGTGCATTTGCGAGGTAGTTTAAAATAGATATATCTTTTTGATAGGCACAACGACACCCTCATCAAAAGTGGTGTCGTTGCCAAGGAGGTGGCTTATTTGTTAGCTATATCTAGTTTTAGTTTAGCTTAGATTTAGCTTAGATTTACTTGCTTTGTGGATTCTGTTTTTGTTTTTGTTTGTATTATTTTTATTTTTGTATCAAGCATATGAATTTTATGTTGTTTGAGTTGTTTATGATAGGAAAAGAAAAATTTCAGGTCGGATGGACCGCACAACTCATGAGAACGGTTGAGTGTTGATTCAACACACAACAACTCCACCAAGTGAAAAAGCGGCGTGATGGCTTAATTGGTTTAAAAATCAAGGACGCGAGATGGATCACAAAGAAGTGTAAAGAAAAAGAAATTGATGCGTAGCCATGGGAGGTAACTCCTCTACACTTTGCTTTCCCAAACATAAGTTTCTCCAGTCGACTCCTCCATGTTTGGAGTTGAGACGATTGGATTGAGACTTAGTTTTGTGAAATATATAAACGCGGTTAAATTGCCTAAAGCATACCTGGAGAGGGGGGAGGGGGTGAATAGGTTTTTATACCTTTTCCAATCCCTTGAAACAAACAAGAGTTTGTCTCTCAAGATAGCTTGAATCACAACACATAAACAATATAAAACATGTGTAGACAATAGAAAAACATTTTCAATAAACACATTGTCTATTAAGTCCACAAATTGCAAGTGAAGGAATTTTACTAAAACTAAAAACAAAGAATACTTGTATTCACAATAATGTTCAATATGTGCAAGTACTAATTAATATATGATTATATACAAATAAGTCAATATACAAAAAAAAAAAAAAAAAATTGATATTTACAACTTTGAGCAAATGATGTGCTTGCATCTCACACTTAACAAAATATTATTTATAAATACATCTTGAATGAAGATTATGAAACAAGATTAAAACATACACATATACAAAATGAAAGATAGAGATAGGAAGAATTAATACAAGAGATTTTTTAACATGGTAAAACCTCTGAAGAGGAAACATCCATGGGTTGGAAACTACAACCATTGGGTACTATATATATTGGATGATAGATTAAAAATTCATCGAAAGTGACCAACTCATGATCTACTTCCTATTGGACTCTATGTCTACCCAACCCTATTAGTAGATTAAAAATTCCTCAAAAGTGTGGAAACACTCTATATTGGAGTCTATGTCTACTTAACACGATTGCTAGATTAGAAATTCCACAAGAGTGAATACACATCCCATGTAACACTCTCTATTGAAGTCTATGTCTAGTCAATATCCCGGGCATACCAATATCATAGCCAACTTCCTATCCAAGGCACTCATGCCTATAGAAAGCTTCCCATGCATAGCTATCCAGACCTTCATGGTCCTAGCCATGACTTTTTGCTTGGTTATCCGGACCTCTTGTCCTAACCAAGACTTCCTTACTTGACTATCCAGACCACTTGTTCTAGTCAAGATTTCATGCCTTTTACAGGGACTTCCTAGTGTGATCAATGAATGCAAATGATGTAAATAAGCACTCAACATAGAACATGTGATCAATATATTCTATGGAAACTAAACTTAGTCATGTGAGAACTTAAATCAAGATAGTCTAGTTACAAAACATGAATTAAAACCTAGAGCATGTGAAACACCTAACACATGTAACTCCTAGTTTCATTCACGATGCTAACACTTAATAAATCATATATATTCAAGATATTAGAAACATACGCAAACATGCTAGAATCAAGAGATATGATCAATGAATATTCTAGCAAGTATATACACAATATTCAATTAAATCCTAATTGGCTCTAAATACAAAAGCAAATGTGCTAATCCTAGATTTGTTCAACTAATAGAAACTAGCACATCTTAAGGCTATCAATCATGAAATAAATCAATCAAAACACAAATAACCCTAGATAATAAGCTAATCACAATACAACTCACAAACATGCGAAAACCTAGAATTCTAGAAAACTAGTTCACATTCAAGTCTCTAACTAAACTAGATTAGCTTATGATTTGAAGCTATCATTCTCAATAGCATTCAAAATACTAACACGTACATATAGAAGAAGAAAACCCAAGGTAATTGAAGACTTAAAAGATGAGAACACAAAGCTAAAATCAATACCTTTGGAATCCCGATTTGGTATGGTTTTGTGTAAAACCACCACAAAACTCAATCAAATGGCTACAAAGTCACTTGGAGAAGGTAGGGGATTTGATTACGAAGATTTTCAAAATTGAATCACTCAATTTGGAGTTGAAATGAGAAAGTTTTAGTGTTTGGAAGATGAGAAAGTTGGAGAGAAAATTATGCACTTCTTCTTTTTCAATATTTCTTTTTAGAATGAAATGGGAGGGAAATGAAAGTATTTAAAAGAAATGAAGAGAGGGAAATCGGTGACCAATGAAGGGCTGCCACCTCTCCATCCCCATGGAGGCGCATGAGCCTCACAGGGGCAGAGAATTGGTCTTCCCGTGAGGCACATGAACTCTCACAGGAAGATTCCTCAAATGGCCTTTGGCCATTGGTCGCCTCCCTCGCACTCCTCTCGCGTTCTTCAGCCGTATTCCAACCTTCTAACTCTGAATTTGAATCCGTCTTTGAATTACAAACTGTGACTCCCTTACGAACATGGACAACTACAAAACTTTGACAAAATATTATGAATTCAACTCGATACACAATGACGAAGACAACGCATTGTAAGAGAACGTAAAGTAACGTAACATCCTAGTTTTGACTCGAAAACTAATGAATGAGTAACTGAAAAGAACAAAACTCAATAAGGAATCATATGAGAACATATTCAAGTCCAAAACAATAAAACACAAACAAATAAACATAATATCACACAAGTATGCAATTTCATAGAGATAGTCCTAGAGCATACAATTTTACAATGTTTGTCAAATTAAATCTAATGCATGTGCATATTACGACAAGTATGTGAATGTGTTATATCAATTGAGCACAATGATGCAGGAACATATATGAATGCAATGTGTGTGTGGGTGTGTGTGTGTGTGTGCCTAAGCCTTGTAAGAGGAATGAGGTCTAAATATAACTTTGTTGAGCAATGAAGCATATTCCTCTTTGAAGACTCCATCTTGCATGAAAAGTTGCCAAATCTTCCTTGAAGCTTGAATCATCATTAATCTAAGACAACTAATCAATACAAAAGAAATATTGTTTTGATATGAAATTTATGCCAACACAAACCAAAAACCTAACATTTTGTGCTTCAATTAAAGTGGAATGCATATCTGTTGAGCTTAATGTAATTGCTTATGGGTCATTGTAGTATGGTGGTAAATATTCCCACCTATGTGCTTAATGATATAAATGCATGCTTGTTTAATTTGTGATTTCTATTTTTGTTTAGATCTAAGAGTGAGAATTGTATTTTGTTTAGATCTTAGGATTTGTTGTATTTTTGTTTTTAGTCTTTTGTGATTCTTGTTGTTCTTATTTCCTAATCTCGCTAAGCATTGTCCATATTTTATTAGTGGAAATGGTCCCATGGGTCAACATTAAGAACAATGTTAAGTTTATGTTTGGAGGTGTAGATAACTTTCGTTGTGTCATGTTTGTTTTTGTTTATATGTGTTTGTGTTAGAAAATTTTCAAATCTTTGCAGAAAATTGGTCAATTTTGAAAATTTTGGAAGCAAATTCCATTTTTGTTAAGTTGTTTTCTTTTATGTGCCGGTAGAGACATGTTATGTATGTTTTTAGATCTCTATTTTGACTAGCATTCATGTCATGCATAATTTTTGCATCACTATAAATTTTCTTATACAGTGCCAATCTTTTAATGTTTAGGTGGATAGAATTCTTTGCTTGTTTAGCCTAAGAGAATAGTGGAGACTACCCTTGTGAGATTTTTGTGCCTTTAACGTTTAATTTGGGAGGGTTTTGTCATTTCTACTATTAAACACTTCTCTTGTTCTTCAATTTATAGATAGATCTCTATAGGATTTGCATTGGATATTAAAGAACAATCCTCTTAAGTTATCACATGTTTGTTTGCTTTGCTTTTGTGTTGGTTGATCCCTAAGAAGTGATGCTAGGCAATGTGTGCTTAAACTACAAAATGGTCAGCAAAATCCCGTGTTATGGTCTTAGGTATTTTGTACACTAATCTATGGTTGGGATTATGTTATTGCATTGTAGATGATCAGCAAAATCTCATGTTATGGTCTTAGATTTTTTGTTTTCCTTTTCTCATTCTTTCTTAGTCTACACCCTTGGTCCCATTACAACCGAAAAAGACCTAGCAGATCTCTTGGTAATGCTTGCTTAGTTGTGAATTTGCATGTGCTCTATCTATGTTCTTAATGTTTAATTCATCCATGAGATCTTTTGCACTTATATGAGCGTCTTTCTAATTATATGTAAATGCGAATATGTTTATGTACCAAAACTCCATTTCGCATATGTTTATGAGTCTTATTGCTTAGATTCTTGTAAGGATTCCCGTTTATTGATTGGCTTATTTCGTGGACAAACCACATATTGGGGTTTGAATTGTAAGGGTAGTTTAGGAATTGTGTAATCAAGCTCAAAGCCCTCAAGACCTCAAGGTGATAAGCACTCCGAAGGTATATCTCTAGTGCTTAGTTTTCTTTGAAAAGATTTAGAAGCACACACGCACACTTAGCATACTTGCATATGTGTGCATACTCTTTACATGTCGCATTACACACTAGCACTTTGTCTGTTATGTCTTGTTTTGTGTTTATGTGTCTTGTAATTCGTTTCCCGAATATGTTCGGAAATGTCCGCATGTGCACGTTGGTGTTCTTGGTTTTACGCGAAGACCACTCACGGAGAATACCATTAGCTTCTCTCTTGGTTTCACCATTTTTGGTGAAACGACGGTTATGATCGGCGGCACCGACCGTCAATTCGAAACCGCCGATCATGCCCGATTGATTTAATCTCTCGGGTTGATTCTACGGTTAGATCGGCGATTACGAAACCACCGAATGAAACCGCTATTGCTCCCCTATTTCTCTCGAGACCAATTTGGCTGTTGTGATCGGCGGCCTGGCCGCCGAAGGAAACTGTCGATCGTGCGTTTTCAGGGACAAACTTGTCTTTTCATATGCCATGTTCTTGATGTCTATAAATATACAACTTTCTCATTCTCTATAGAGTAGTTCTCTGACTCTAAGAACCCTAAACTTCAAAGAGAGATATTTGAGAGAAAATCAAATCAAGAACTCATTTTTAACACTCAAAAATCATCTCATATGCATCAAAATATCATCTAGCATTTTCTAGCATAGTTAGGATGCTTGCTTGCATGGGTTTTGCTCAAGACATTTCCTTTGGTATTATACAAGATAGAGATTGTGTTTTGTTTTGATTGAGTGTTGTATTTTGATAGTTATATCTAGATTGTTTAATCTATGATTAGCTAAACTTTATGACATGTCATTTAGCATTTGAAATCTAGGAATGATTTAATTGTCATCTTATATTCCTTGTTAAGCATCTAGTGTACCCTACCTCTATTTGCATAGTTGGATATCTTTATATATTCACTTAGGGTGTTAATCTCTTCATTGAGAATTAAGACTTATGGCTAAAATTGCTTAGGCCATAAGCAAATTGGACTAGGTCTGCTTTTAAAGGCCTGCGGGTAGTGTTGGTGGGTTGTTGATCGGGATTAGATCATTAAATCGGGATTATATTGTAAACACCTTCACAATTAGTGGATTCGAGGTTCGAGTGTGGCGCACTTACCAGCCCGTGGTTTTTCCCGTGAGGGTTTCCACGTAAATATCAAATGTTATTTAAATTCCGCACATATTACACTTGTTATATATATTGACTAGTTTGGGGCATTTTCATAATCTTGACTTAATGCGAAAATTGGGTAAAATTGTTAAAAATCTATTCACCCCCCCCCCCCCCCTTCTAGATTAATATTAGTACACACCGAGTATTTGTTTCACATGCTAAGTGCCATCGCTTCTCCCATGAAAGTGGACTAATTAGTTTTTACTTGTTTACTGCTTTTATGTGTTTTTAGATTTCTTATTTGTTGTTTGTTTTGTTTTTCATTTTTAGTTTTGCTCGAGGATGAGCAAAAGTTTGGTTTGAGGGTTTGATCGCTCTACAAATGTTCTCATTTAGAGCTCCATTTTCCTATCTTTTGTCTTTGTTTTCGAGAGTTTTTTGTGTATATAACGTGTGTTTTAGCCATGTGTAGGTAAATGATCCCCAAAGAAGGTGTTTGTACAAAAAGTGATGAAAATAGGGTAAAATGGGGTAAATATATTGATGAGGTCGTTTGTGTACTCAACAAAATAGTAATAATATAGATTTTGGTTAATTCTTGAAAACTCTTTTAAAATGTGATTTGATAGCAAAATAGTGAGCAAGTTCGTTCCACAGGGAATGGAGTGTTAATTAGATAAATTGACTAATCTTAGAGCAATAAAGTAAATCATAATGTTTGATAGATGTGTGGTTTCTAAAACCACAAATGCTAACTACTCAAATGAAAATACACAAAATATGTTATGAAAAATAGAATACTCAACACCTTGATAAGAATTGTGATAAAATCAATTAATGAGATAGCTAGGGAATAGATCGATTAACAATTGAATGTGGATAAGCTAACTAGCTTCATTAATGTACCAATCTCATTATGTTAACCACTTAGAGGCTTAGATTAGTGGGGTTGATATACCCACCACTAATCTATCCTATCCAATGGGTTCTTAATCACACAAGGATTGTCAATCCACATATGAATATATAACAAATTACTCCACTCAAGATAGCAATCAACAAGTGATATACAAGTCAATTATAATGAATGGAATCTAATTAATTTGAATGAATAGAACACATAAGAGATTCATTACAAGCTAAGCTAAACCCACAACCAATTGATCCTCAAATCTATCCCCTAGATTAGGGGTTTAGTTACACATATTTGCAATAAATGAAAAGAAGTAAATGATAAGGAAATAACCCTTGGGTCACCTTCTTTAAGCTTGATCCTTCTTCTCCTCTATGCTCCTAGATGCAAGGAATAGAGGTTGAGGAAATGTCTTGGAATGTGGGTGTTTTGGTGGAAAGTTACTAAGGATTTTGGTGGAGAAATGGTGGGATGAGGAATGATGTAGTGAAGTAATCAAGGTTTTGTGTTGAGGGTTGGATGGATTAGATGAGTTCAAGGAGAGAAATGAAGGATGAGGTATGGTGTGCCATGGATGCTTGAGCTAGATCTCAGATTTGTTCACTCTCTGTTTTCTTCTCTGATTTTCGCGATCATTTTGAAGATGGAGGGACGATCTATTTATATGCACTCTTGGACATGTACTGATAACTGCTTGATTCGCTGAGGTGGAGCCTTGGTCGCTATTTGGTCGCTATGGCGACCCTGGTGCGTAAAACGGTTAGAAGAGAAGGTCGCCATGAAAACCATCTTTCTCGCTATTTGGCAAGTGGCGACCATGAGTATTTTGTGTAGAGGTCGCCACTTGCACCTCTAGGTCGCCATGGCGACCATAAGTGGCGACCCTGCAAATGTGAGGAGGTCGCCACTTGCAACATCAAGGTCGCCATGGCGACCCTAAATGGCGACCATGCCTTGAGTGCACTAGGTCGCCATTTGCAAGGGAGGTCGCCATGGCGACCCCAAGTGGCGACCTCACCTGGTTGATTTGAGGACTTTCTATCGCCATGGCGCTCAAGTGGCGCCCAAGTGGCGACCCTCTGATGTCTTTGGGGAATCCTCTGTCGCCATGGCGCTCATGTAGCGACCTTTCAAGTCCAAGTGGCAAAAATGCCCTGTTCCTTCCCATTTGTGAGACATTTTCACACAAGTCCTCCACTTACATCTCAATTGCTTCTGAAACCTAATAAAACCTGAAACACTCAATTTAACAATATTAAACACGGGGAAATGCCCGAGAATCAAGCTAAAAGAATCGGAAATGAGGGCCAAAATCATACCAATTTTGGCTTGATCATATATATAGAAGAAGACACAACAGGAATGAAGCTGTGGAAAGAAGTCGCGACCAAACATCAGCAAGTTCAAACTCTCTGGTTTGTTGGAAAGAACATGTAATGTGAACCCGCAGTGCTACTTCGTACTGCTAGAATGAACTGACGGTGTGAACCTGCGAAGCCTCAATGCTACTTCATACTGCCGGAAAGAACCCACAGTGTGAACTTGCAAAGCCTTAGTGCACATTATGCCCTTGTTGTCCACATCCAATACATGTCACTATACAGATTTGTTCAACCTTGTTGGCAAGAGCCTCTATGGCTTTGCCCATCTGTGCCATCTGAATGGAGTTTCCTGTATTGGCATCTATTTCGTAAATCCCCTTTCTTCTTCTTGAACTCTTCTTATGAGAATTCTAAGCTAATTTCTCAACTCATTTGGTGTTTTATCATTCATGGATCCACCATAAGCATTGTTCACCAGGACTGTTGAAACATCATTCAACCCATCATAGAACCACTATCATATTTGATGCATTTGACATCCATGCTGAGGACATTGATAGAGAAGCATCTGGTAGCGCTCTCAAGCCTCATGAAAAGTCTATTGGTCCCCTTGAAAGAAGTTTATAATCTTGGACCTGATATCATTGGTTTTCTGATGGGAGTAGTATTGATCAGTACAGCGGCAAGTAGAGATCGTTCCCACGAGGAAAAGTGTTTTATTGACTAAAACTATTCTAATTTAAGTTAAATTAAAAGTAACCAAAAATTGTTGAAGATTGAATTAAAACTAAATTAAACTAAGAAACTAAATTAATCAAAAGCAAGTAACAATAAATTATGGATTGTGATCAAGGGATGAGAAATACTATAGGTCATCAATGATTCCCAATTATAAACACTCAATGTATGGACTTAACTTTGTAAAAAAATAAATAAATAAATAAAAATAAAAATAAAAAATAAAAAATAAAAAAAATCATACAATTCAAGGGTTCATTATTTATCTTAAATATGACTATTACCCTATGATCGCGGGATGAGTCACGTATTCCCGATTATCATTCACCATTGGTCTTGATTCCTCGTCAGCTAAAACTTTAGCCATTCTTAAGGCTTGCCAGTTATGTCAGTTGGATAGCTAGCTATCAAACCTTAATATCATCATTGAGAGCAATTCTAAAGCTGTAATTTCCTGGACGAATAGTGTGGATGGGGTTGGGAATGTCAAGAATATGGACCATATCATGGACATTAGGGAGATCACCAATCGATGTAAGAAGGTTTTGGTTAAGTTTGGCCCTAGATGTGGTAATGTTTCGGCTGATTTCTCGTTAATTTGGGCTCCTTGAGCATGCTGGTGTAGGAAGTCTGGGCTTAATTTAGCTGTGGGGGGAGTTTCTCTTTGTGTGTTTTTTTATTTTTTATTTTTTATTTTTTTGCTCATGCTTGCTTGGGTAGGTAGCATGTTTGTTCTTCTTGTTTCCTAGTCGGTGTGATGTTGTACCCTCGTGGTTCTCTTTATATATTAGCATATATATTTGCCTTTTCAAAAAAAAAAAAAATTCACCCTTGGTCTATAGTGTGAACAACGATCGGAAACCCGTTAAGCATGGAATTAAAAACCAAATTCAATACTTTGCTTGGTCTATACTAAAGATAAAATTTATTTATTCAAGTGACCATTAATCAAGATTAGGTTTGGTCTATACTCTAACCCTAATTCTCAGATAATCTTAACCCTAAATTTATGTCAAATAATCATCCACCCTTGGTCTACGGTGCGAATAAAAATCAATACAAATAAGGAATCAAGAAGTTAAGCATAATGAATAAATCAAGAATTGAATTGATAAAATAATAGTTAATCCATACAAGAGCATTCCCAAAAGGCTCACATTGATTCCCTAGTTATGGGATTAGTTACACATGATGAAAATAATAAGAGAATAGATAGAAAAGATAAAACCCATATTGTCCTTCAATGAGTTCTTCAAATCTTCAATGATGAAACCTTCTTCGTCTTCAAATCTCCTATGTGTAAGATGGATGAGAGAATTGTGTTGTGTGATGATGTTTGACGGTATGAGTCTGATGATAATGATAATGATCATCATCATAAAACCCTAAAATATCAATGTACTTACAGGAATCAAGGAGTTGGACTGATTTCAGGAATCTTTCTCGAAGAGGATTGTCAAACCGTTATGCCTACCGTTGTGCCTACCGCTATGCCTTGTGCAGCGGTTGGCAAGGAAGGACAGCGATTGCATGGCGATGAGACAGTGGTGGCATGGTGTGATTCTTCTGGAATTGGAATGCTCTGCATTGCGTTGTGCAATTGCACAGCGGTTGGTAATAAATTGCAAATAAGTCTCTTGCATCTTCCAAAATCACATTTTTCCTTTGAAATACTCTAAATACACATTTTGGAACCAACAACCTGAAAATGCTCAAACAAACAAATTAAATACCTAAATTGCTCGAGAAACAAGAAATTGACAAAAAGATTGGGGATCAAAAACATATACAAATAATGACCAATCAACATCCACCAATAAAGGTAGGTGATTAGACTTTCAATAATTCAAGTGATGAATTATTGAATTCGGAAAAAGAGTCTTCCAGTCGACATAAGAGACACCCATTTCCAACTACTCCTAAACCATAGCCTTACCGTCATGCTTATTACACCACATATATTACAGCCCAACGAAGCCTAAATCCTCTAAACTACAAAAATCTAATGCCTCCCAAAAATTCTCCATATTTCTTCTACTCCGAACCTACCCCCCATTCTTTTCGTCCTCCGATAGAATCTCATTGAAGTCTTTTACACACAACCATGGAAGTTAAGCCATACCATAGAGGCAGCGCAATAACGTCCAAGCATGACACCGTTGGTCTGTCTTAGGATGCCCGTTGAAGACTGTCAACCGCCATACAATAGAGTTGTAGGAGGTGACTTTAACATCAATATGAAACTGAGAGAACGACATCAAAGCAACAACAACACTAGCCAACCAAAAAAGACATAGACCACCACTCCGGCCGAAACTATCTACCACCAATTTACCAGCGAAACCCATGATCTTGACATGAAAAGTTTCCATTAAAACATTATTTGTTTTTGTCTCAATTAAGAAAATAATATCTAGAACATGATCACGCTTCAACTTATGCAGAATCCAAATATACCCGAGGACTACCCAGCCCTCAAGCATTCCATACTAAAATTTTCATTGCATCTGGTCGGCCAGATGAGACCGCGCCGCCGATATTAGATTTTCAGAGATCTCACTCAACTTAGCTTGAGTGTTGTTATCATTAGAGCATTTGATAATTTCCCCATAACCAATCATATTTAATTCCTTTAACCTATTAATTTCGGTTAATCCCCCTTATTGATGATCAAATTTCCCTCAAATAATTAATGGTCATGGCATTTGATTACTTAAAAGTATTCCTATAAATTATTTAGTTTTTAGAAGGAATAAATTAGTCATTTGTACCATCCAAATGATTTAAATTCACAAGGACACCTTTTGGCAGTTCTTACGGTGATAGAAATTGCTTACTCAAAGAGCTGGATGCATCTTTGGATAGAATGTGACTCCTTAGCTATTGTTTCTTGCTTTAATAGTTTGAGAAATCGTTGGATGAATTGTTTGGAGAAGATTCGCTCTATGCAAATTCATTTCTCTCATATTTATAGGGAAGATAACTCTATAGTGGATTGTTTGGCTAATCTAGTCTTGGTTTATGACAATTTTCAATGTTGGCAATCTCATTCGATTCAATTTTTTTCTAAGTTTCAGATGGATGCATGGAAACTTCCTTCCTCATCGCTTTACATCTTAATCTTGTTTTTTTTTTCCTTCCTTGTACTAACTTTTATTTTGTTCTTTAATAGATTTTCCTTTTAACTTAAAAAAATATACAAAAGTGTAAGGTTTTAGATTTGTGTTGGCTTGATTCCATTGCAAAACTCTCTTTATTTGTAATGGTTAGTTGCTTAGGTAATTCTTGGTTGAAAGAAGCTTCAAAGGAGAAAAGTAAATTCTCATGCAAATATCGTCTTTAAGAGGAAAAGCACTTACTTGGATGCTAAGATATCAAGATATTTCTTCCTCTTGCAAGGCGTAAGCGTGCACACACACAATTCATACATGTGTATCCCTGCATCGTTGTGCTCATTTGGAATAACATAGTCACACACTTGTTGAAGTATGAACATGCATTGATCTCACATTGACAAACAATGTAGAATTGCATGTTCTAGGACTATCTCTAGGAAATGGCATACTTGTGTGATCTTGTATTTTTTTGTTTAGGTTTTTGTTATTTTGAACTTTAATGTGATTTCATATGATTCCTTGTTGAGTTTCGGTCATTTCGGCTACTCACTCATTTGATTTCGAGTTCAAACGAAGAAGTTATGCTACTTTACGTTCTCTTACAATGCATTATCTTCGTCGTCATGTATCAAGTTAAATTCATAACCTTTGGTCTAATTTTCATAGTCTTCCTCATGTGTAATTGAGTTATGGTTCGTAATCCAAAAGTGGATTCAAATTCGGAGTTCGAAGGCCAGAGAACGGTTGAAGAACGTGAGAGGTGCGCGAAGGGAGAGAAGGAGAAGAGAGGTGGCAAAAGGCCAACCACCCTCTCTCCCATGGAGGCGCGGGGCCACCACAGGAGGGACACCTCTCTGCCTCCCTGTGGTGGCCATGCGCCTCCATGGGAAGCATGAGTGGTGGTGGCTTAATTACCCATTTTCCCTTGCTTCGCTTCAATTTAATTCCCTCCATATATAATTCAAATCCCGAGTAACATCTCTCACAACTTGTGCATTTTTGTTTCAATCATAACTTTCTCATTTCAACTCCGAATTGAGTGATTCAAAAATCAAAATCGTTGGTCTTGAAGAGAGGAAAAAGTTCCAAGCATTTTAAGAGTCAAAATATGTCCACATAAATCGCATTAATCTGATTTCAGTTCGTGGATCATCATTTTGTTTGGTAATCATCTTCTTTACATTTTTCTTATGATCAACTTCACGGATATTATTATTTGATTGATGAAAAATGTTTAGAATGCTTTTGATTCCATTTGTAGACTTTTTTTGATTGATTTCAAAATTATCTATTGTGTTTTGAAGAACACGAACTTGAATCTAGAATAACTTTGTGATTTGATCTTGATTGTTTGATTCTAGGTTTTTGTCACATGTTCATGAACTAGGATTTTTTATTGTGCTATCTATCATTTAAATCTAGTTCTTGATTGGATTAAATATGCTATGGATTTCAAGTGTTCACTTGTTCACTTGATTTCAAAGCTTGTTTGTGTGCTTTCAATTGAAGATTTGTGGTTCTAGCTTTGATTGACATGTTTAGGTTTCTAGATAATTTTTGTGAATCATTTTGAATGCCTAATCTAGATTTCTAATCACATGTTCATAAGAATTAGTTACATTTGCTTGTGAGCTTAATTTCTACAAATCTAATTTTTCATAGAGTGTGTTTGATCTACTTGCTCTATTTGCATGTGTTTGCATCATTTGCATCACTTATATCTTTTTGCCTTGCATAAGGTGAAAGTCTCTTGTTGGAGTGTGATTCTTAAACATTGAGCAAGAAGTCTTGTTTAGGAGTGTGAGGCTCCGGTTAGACAAGCAAGGAAGTCTTGACAAGGGGTGTGAGGCTCTGGTAGGTCCGAGCGTGGAAGTCTTGGCAAGAAGCAAGTGGCTTCGGTAAGTCTGAGCAAAGATACTTTCTAGAGGCATGCGATGTGTCTCAGTTAGAAAGTAGAGGCAATCTTTTTATTAGTAAAAGCCCTTAAGGGTAGGATGGAAGGGATATTCAAGAGAGAGCGTTTCAAGTGATCTAATTGCTTTTGAGAGTGTACTAGCTTCTTTCCAACTAGTGAATTGGGTGTTGCCGGTGGTTGGATTCAACCCGTGGATGTTTCCTCTTCGGAGGTTTACCATGTAAAATACTTGTGTCAAGTTTCGTTTTAAGTTTCTTTACTCTTATATCTTGTATTGCTTTTAACACTTGTGAAATTGAACTCATATTGTCTTGTTAAAGCAATTCATTTGTTAAGTTTCCGTGTGCACACATCATTGTTGTGTTGAAAAAGGAATTTGAAGCCAACAACCCACCCCCCCCCCCCCCCCCCACCCCAGGTATATTTATTATATAATTGGTTAAGGGAATTTCAAAAAGGATAGTATTTTTTTTTTTTTTCACAACAAACAAATTTATTGAAACAAAACCTTACACACCAGCAGAACTATTTATCAGCATATGTTTTCTAACATAAAGAGGGAAGTCCTCCATCTAGAAAAGGATTGTATTTATACAAATTATATATTTATTTCTTATTCAAATGATATCTTTATTTTGATATATATAACAAGTAAACAAGAACTCATGTACCACACATTCCACCAGGTCCGCCAAAGGTAAACGTTTGAGCAAGGGTGCCATATTGTTCACCCAAATGTTTGGCATCGTAACAGTTTGTATTATCAATAACTTTTTGTAGACTATCTTGCTCAATATCTATTAAATTATAATCTTTGTTCACTATCTGAAGTGTTGCAAAAAAACATGACTCATGCAAATTATTGTTAGGAAAACGTCCATTTCCCATTGGTGGACTCAGTCCATCTGGAGAATTATATGTCCATCCACCATATTGAACAAATGTTGCTGCTTTGCTTAAGTGAGGGAGAATTTCTTTAGGCCAATATCCTATCTGCACGTCACTATCAATAAATAGCCACCAATTACCTGTTTCTGAATCCTGTAAAAAAATTCTTTTAACTTTATAGGGATTAAATAATAATATATAGGTTGACTTCTTAAAATAAAAAGGTTAATTTTTATCTTAAATATGATAATGGGCATTTCAATAAAATAACATTTTCTGATATCATTTACATACCTTATCGGGCTTATCTAATCATATTCATGTGATTTCATTAAGGGGAAATTTTTGCATAAATCCCTTATTTACCTGTTTTTCAAATTACATCACTTTAATCCCACAAGATGAAATATTATTAGTTTAATCCATAAAAAAATGGAAATCAGTGGAGGCCGCAACCTCCACATACAGGTTTGCAGGGAGGAAGCACATGCCTCCTCCCATGGGTTTTTTTTTATGGAAGCGGCCCACCCCTCTTCTCTCATTTTGATGGATGGAGGTGGCACCTCCTCTCTTGGTTTAACTAATAGTTGACTGATAGAAACACTAAAGTAATGTATTTATAAAAAATAAAAACAATGATAAACTAAAGATGGACGTTTAGAAATCCTAACATTTCAAAAGAAAAAAAAAATCCCTTTGTGAACTTTTCCTTTTCAATAAACATTTAAATGTTTACTTTACTCATAACTATCTCTTGTAATAAAAAAGAAAAATTCTTACACTATACAGTATAGTCTCAATTATTATTATATAAGTACCTTCTTTATCATGGGGTGAGTTGCAAATATCAATCCACCAATAACAGATATGGCGTCGAAAGGTTGACCAAGATGTACGGAAGGATCAGTTTGTATAAAACCAGGACACATCAAATTGTAGCAACCTGTTTTTTGATATGCATCTGCCTTTTTTACATAATAAAGATTATATTAGACTTCAAAAAATAAACAAATATATAAATAATAAAAAAAAAATACAAACAAGAAATTAATTCTTACCGTCCAATATGCAGTCGCACGTGTTCGATTGTCACCATAAAGACGTGGGTTCACCTGAAATGTTATGTATGATTATTTGTTTTTCTGTTTTCTACTTATAACAAAGAAGAGAAAGTTTCATTTTGAAAAATTGTTACACTTTAATTTTCTTTTTCTTTTTTTCTTTTTTTTTCTTTTTTGACAAAACACTTTAATTTTCTTAGAACAATTTAATTATTAATAAAAAATTTAATGATAATAATGTATTTTGTGTAAAAGAGAACAAATAAAGATTAAAATACAATTTTGAAACCAAACGTACATTGCTCATAGTTTTACATTTACATTAACATTTGTCGATATAGATGAAAGTGATGAGTACTTACTGCCCAACCATACTGTATGCTGTTGAGTTCAGCTGGAGGTCCACCTTCAAGCCATATTTGGGCCATACTAACTTGATTCATTTTAACTTTTGGGTTATATAAGTCTATCGCAGCACTTGCTCCATAAATGGCCGATTGATTTGATTTACTACGAAACACTGCAAACTAAGTACAATATATACATAAATAATATTTTGAAATAGTTTTATTCTGCTAAGAAATTAAATTTAATCAATATTATGATATTTCTTGAAAGTAATAAATTCGTCATATCAAGTTGGTACTTACGTGTTTGCCCGGTGATGTACTAGTTTGTGGATGAATATTTTCGAGATGTAATTTGGATATTGATTTTAAATCAGCAAGGTTGTTAGCTTGAGTTCTATGAATAGGTATCATTCCCTCCGGGCAACTGTCTATAGTTTGGAGTCGAAGGCTACGATGTGTATCGAATGAATTATTATTACTTTTAAATTTTTGTAAAAAACTCGGTTTCATCTGCAAAATGCATAAATATATATATATATATATATTGATGTTTAATTGAAATGAATTATCACTTTACTAACGAAAGACTAATACCTCAAATGAATTGTATAATATATACCTGAATTTTGTGATTCTTCAATAAGATATTGTCGAGAGCAGGTTGTTTGTAAATATCCACGCAGTCATATTCATCAATATCTTTTGACTAAACATGTATACATTTTCAACATAACACTTATATAAACGATGCATAAACGTAAATTAAACAAATAAAAATCATTAGTAGAAAGAAGAAGAAGAAGAAAAAAATCCAAATGGAGGATTGCCTTACCTTTTGCAATGGTCTAGAAACTTTGTGCCCACCTTCAATTCCATGGCAACTGAAACTAAGAAACAGGAGAACTAAGAGAAGTGAAGACATTTTCACTTTAGAGCACCAATTATCATAACACTTCATAGGATTTGTAGTGCTCTCTACTTTTAAACAAAATTTAGAGCCAGATTGAATTACTTTGTAGATTTAGATTTAGCTTTTAATGACCATTTATTAAAAATAAAATAAAATAAAAGCCATTTTTATTTAATATTTTACCAAATATGTGCCAATTTTTTTTTAAAAAAAATGTTTTACTAAATAAAGCCATTATTTTTTAATAAGTGAAAGGATTCATTTATTGAAATGACCTGTTTTACCATTGACTTGTTAGATTTAGCATCCCTAACCAATGATAGGGTTGTTTTTGAAATGTTAAGACAGTTTTTGTATATTTTTTAAAATAAAGTGAGTTGTTTAATATTAAGCCTTAACTCATGTGTTCAGACATATGTAAGTGCAAATATTTTGTGAATGGCTTATTTTTGTGTCAAAACCATTGTGATGCTTTTGTATGGGTAATTTAGATTCTTCATGTGGTCAGCAACATTGTGATCGTGATTGCATCCAAGATCTTCAAGAGCCAAACTTAAACAGTATAATCTACTCGACTTGTTCTCTTGAAGAGATTAGGTGTACACACAAACAATTTGCATACGTGTGTCTCTGTATCGTTGTGCAACACATATACACACCAGTGTTCTAGTAGACATTAGGTGCTAGTCGGGCGGAGACCCGGCGCCTAGTGCTTAGGCTGACTAATCAGCGATTAATCAGAAGAAAAAAAAAATTGTCACTAATTTTGGTGGGGCACATCACAAACACTTGCACATTTCAACACTTATCTTGGTTCCTTATTGGTGGGGCACATCACAGACAATTCCTTCCTTTTTTTAAATTCCTTATTGCTTTCTTTCCAGCTCATCTTCATCTCGAAGACTCAAACACTTCCACATTTCAAAAATATCTCTCTCTCTTCAAACTCCATATTTTTCATTTCTTTTGTTTTCTTTCCAACTCATCTTCATCTTTCATTTCTTTTGTTCTTCCTCAATCATGCTGCTCAATCATTAAAATGGGAGACTGGAGGAAGACTAGACAAGTGACGATGACGGTGACCTAGAGACGATGGACGGCAACTTTCAGCGATCTCGACAACTGAAAGTGGATGGCAATCTCCAGCCGATTGCTTCCCTGATCTTTGAGAAATCATCAAACATTCCCACTTATGTTGTGTTTATTTAGTGTTTGATGGAATTTTATTTTGTGTTAAGGATGGAATTTATTAGGTGAGAAGTTGAATTGTAAAACTGAAAATTGGAGGAGAAGACATGGGTTTAGGTTTGGGTACGAGAGAGATGGGTTTGGGTTTGTTGTTTTAAGATTGAAAAAGACAAGTTTAGAGAAGAGAAGAACGATGGGGGAGGTAGAAGATGGTGCAGATCGGAGACCGACTTGCCGATTAGTCGGCGATTTGCACGATTAGTCGGAGACTGACTAATAAGGCTGATTTTGGCCATTTCACCACAGTGACCGGCCAACTAGCTATATTGAGCCGATTAATCGGCCTAGTCAGCCGATTTCTAAAACACTGATACACACATATTGTTCATATGTTCATGCACTAAGCATTTAAATTGATATGTAGACTTGTTGCATCATTCGATTGTGCTGCGTTTATTCGCGACGTTCCATCGCGGTTTCGTCATCGTTCTAACACACTCACACATTTGATTTGTGTGATCATGCATTTCATTTTATCATGTTATATCTTATTGTTTACATGTTGTTTGATATGTGTTAGTTGTGGTGTGTTTGTTTGGAGCTAAGTGTCTAGTTTGGAAATATTGGTTTTTCAATGGTTTAAATGTTTTCAAAATTGACCTTTGTATGGTCTTGTGACCATAACGTTTTATTCAATTATTCAAATTGAGTTTTGAAAATTTCTTGATAAACTAAACACTCATATTTTTCCAACGGTATATTATTCATAAAAGTTTTTGATCATTTGGATTGGTTTTGAAGTCTCCAAAGAGACCATTGAAACAGGGGAACTTTGTTGTTGTCAAAATCTAATTATTGGTCACTCAAATGACCGTAAATATTTCTACATACATTCAACTTGATCTTGTTTTGTAAAAAAGGATAGAAAGTAGACATCCATACATTTTCAACGGTATATTATACGATAGGTTTCAATGTCATTTGATTATGTTTTGGGTCGCTTGAAAATCGAGTTGTTACATTGTGATGCTTTTTCACGACCTATGTGTCTTTGACCTGGACCGCAACTTTTGGTAGTGAAAAATTATCCAATGATTTTCACTATGCAGTTTTGACGGGACCTCTATATAAACACCTCTTTGTCATCTCTTTCAACTTGGAATTCGTAAATTTAGTGTCTTAAGAGAGAGGTTAAAGTTCCTAGAGAGAGAAAGCTTCAAGAAAGCATCTTTGACTCTCCATCCCTCATCTCATGTGCATTTAATGTTTTCATCTTTCATGGGTCTTCATTAATGGTCTCCATTGTTCGGTAAGAACAAACTTCCTCTTCATTAATTGTTCTTTACTTGTTTAAGTTCACATTTATTGCAAATATTTTAAAGTTTGGGAATTGTTTGAAGGATTAGTTAATAACTAGGTTTAGTAGATTTCTCAACATCTAGTTAAGTATTTTATGTTGTGTAGCATAGTTTGCATTGAGCATCATTACATGTTCACTTAGACATTTTACTCTCTTCATTGAGTTCAAGTCTTGTAGCCATAAATGGTGGTTGACAAGCAAAGGAAGTCTTGTGGCCAAAGGTGTTGGTTGCACAATCAATTGCCAAGACCAGTTATAAAAGGCCTGATGGATAGATTAGGAGGTGCTCACGCCAAGAGTAGTTGATCGGGGGATATCACTAGGATTGAACCAAGAGTGATGAGTGTAACCTTCTTTTCATATAGTGAATTTCTGTTGTTTAAGTGGCTAGCGAGGCTAGTCCCGTGAGTTTTTTACTAGTTGGTGGTTTCCCACATAAAAATCAAGTATTCTTTAATTCCTGGATTTTATACTTGATTTTTATTGTTGTTTGCCTTAATAGACACACTTTTAGGTAGTTTCAACACAATTAATTAAATTTATATATGAGTTAAAACAAAACAAAAATACTAAAGTAAAATGTTTTAGAGCAATTACCAAATAAATATTGGACTTAAAAAAATAAATAAATAAATAAAACTTCCAAGTAGTTTAAGACTCTTACAAAAATGATCAAACCGATCACATAAATTTTAAATTGTACCAATTTGTCCCTTAATTAAAGTTTCGTTAGTCAGACATAACAGTCAAAGGATATTATAGTCTTTTTAACTTGTACAAAACAAATAAAAAATATTTTAAAAAAATATTAGTGAACTTTGATTTTACAATTTTTAGTGAGAAGATTTTACCAAGTGGAGTTACAGCTAACTCGTACAAGAAAGCAGTGGACTCAACAATTCAGAATCTGAAACTTAGAACATGCTCAGTAATGTTTTTTGTATTATATATTTTCATTTGAAAACGATAAATTGATTTTTATGTTTTTTAGAATCTGAGAACATTGAAAACTTTTCTGTTAGTAATAATTGAAAATAGTATTTTACAAAATATATATATATATATATATTAAAATGTGAGAATTGTCAAAAGTTCACATAAAATATGAAAAATTCGTTTTGACCACATACGAAAGTTTAACCATTAATTAAACACTTTCTTAAAAAAACTAAAAAATAAATAAATAAATATCCAAAATTATAAAAATATCCATGCAACATAGTTTTTTTTAAAAAAAAAAAAAAAATTGTTTCTTGCAATAAACATGAAACGTTGAAAAAAAAACATGGAATCTAAGGATATTTAAGTAATTTTTTAAAAATGTAGTTATTAACATATGAACTTTTGTATGTGGTTAAAAAACTAAAGTCTAATGTTTTGGGAGACTATTTTTTATTTTTCTCTCGAATTAATATGTAGGGATGATAAAATAATCCACATGAATGGAGCCCCGCGAGGACCTGTACCTATTGGGTGTAGATGAGTTTCAATTTGGTGGGGATGATGATAGATAATAAAACCCGCAATTATGGCGCTGATATGGGCTCTCCGAGGGTTGGTGGTTGTGGTGGTATCTTTCGGAACTGTAGAGCATTTGTGAAGGGTTGCTTTGCTATTCCTCTTGGTCAGGTTTTCGCTTTTTAGGCTGAGCTTCTGGCGGCCTCATTGGCCATTAATTTTGCTTGGAAGTATGGGTGGCATCGAATCTGGCTTGAGAGCGATTCTTCTTATGTGGTTCAGCTTCTTTCTTCTCGTTCTGAGTTGGTTCCTTGGAGGGTTCGTCAGGCGTGGCAGCGCTGCATCTTCCAAATCTCACATATGGATTTTCAGGTTTCACATATTTTTAGGGAGGGTAATCAAGTTGCAGATACGCTTTCTAAGCATGCTTTGGAGCTTCAGACAGATTCTTGGTGGTTCTCTGCCCTGTCATTCTGTTCTTCTTTAGTTGGCAATGACTGCATGGGCCGCGAGTCTTTTCGTTTTTCTTGATGTTTTCTTTTTCTTTTTGGTGTGGCCTACGTGCCTCTTTTTGTTTGGGGTTGTTTTCCCTGGCTCTTTGTGTTTTTTTGCTTTTTGTCACTTTTTACTTTCTTTTATCTCTTTTATATACGGATACTGTCTAAGGGTTTTTCAGCATATGATCGCTTGTGATGCTTTTTCCCCTTAGATCAGTCCAATTTTTATAAAAATAAAAATAAAAAATAAAAAATAAAAATAAAAATAAAAAAACCCGCAATTAGTATGGGGCGGGGATGGGTTTTATAATCCCTACCCGCTTAAAATATAATCTTTATTTTTTTTTATTATTTATTTTTTTTCTTTAAATGCTTATGATTAAAAATTATTGAATTTATTTGTTTAGTTGTGAGATTCATGGTTATTTTAATGTTTATAAGATGATTTTCAATAGTTTTTTTGGAATTACTTTATATATTATATCATATTCATTGGTTATATATTTATTATTTTTATAAATAAATTTTTTTTTTTTGAAGGAATTTTAATAAATAATTTTGATTATGCATAAAAATAAATAAATAATTTTGATAAATGAGATAAATTGGGTAAATGGGATGGGGATGAGAAAAGCATACCCTCGCCCCTCCTTGCTCCATCTATCGTGGGGTTTTATGCAGGGATGGATTTTCAAAAACTAAATGAGGCGGGGTGGGGGAGGGCCACCCCTCCCTAAACCCTCCTCATTGCCATCCCTAATAACATGTATTTAGTGAAATTGTTTTTAAAACACATTTTTCAATATATTGTAAGAATAAAAATAATATTATAGAGAAGTTTTGACAAGTGCATACACTTTGAGTCAAAGTATATAAATCTAATGATCCACATTCTTGGTCTTTAATATAATTTATATCAGGAAGAACTGACAATAGAAAAATTATATATATATATATATGATCATCTCCGGCGTATTATGATATTCAACAAGAACTGCTTAGGTAATGACCTAGTGTTAATTATTTTTCTAAATTATGGTTTATCATCAAAATTAGGGTTTATCATAAGTTTTTTTTTCTTAATAAAGAGATATAGTCTAAGATATAGGTGTAATTAATGAGTGTACATAGTATTTGGTTTATTTTTAATTAAACTAATTTGTTCTTATTGGTAAATTTCTATTGAGTTGTTTCTGTAATTAAATTTTTTATTAAAATATGAGTGTGCTTGTCATATTTATAAGTGTCAATATCGGTACCTGACAATAAATATATTAGGACGAAGAATGTGGACCATAGATTATAGAGAAGTTTTGACAAGTGCATACACTTTGAGTCAAAGTATGTAAATCTAGCGGTCCACATTCTTCGTCCCGATATATTTATTGTCAGGACGAAATATAATCTTTATATTGTCAGTTCGTCCTGACAATAAATATATCAGGACGATGAATGTGGACTAAAGATTATGGAGAAGTTTTGACAAATACATACATTTAGAGTCAAAGTATGTAAATCTAGTTATCTACATTCTTTGTCCTGATATATTTATTGTCAGAACGAACTGATAATAGAAAATCTATATATATATATATATATTATCAACAAAAATTAATTTTTAAATTAATTTAATTTTGATTTATCATCCCTAATGTGGGGTTCCAATCTCATGTGTCATTTGACTAAGACCAAACAACTATATAGTACCTGTTATTAACGCATATTGGCTCTTGTAGGCATGAGATTAGAACCCCACTTTAGGGATGATAAATCAAAATTAAATTAATTTTTGTTGATAATATATATATATATCCAAAATATTATTTTTATCCTTACATTATATTGAAAAATCTGTTTTAGAAACAATTTCACTAAATACATGTTATTAGAGATGGCAATGGGGCATAATTTCAAACTGATGAATGCAAAAACACCATACCTAATACTCACCTATAACTCATAGCAATTAATAACGTTAATAAACAGAAAAATAGATAAGAGAGAATAAACAATCACAACACAAGATATACGTGGAAAACCCAAATTAGGTTAAAAAAAAAAAAAAAAACGCAGGTCGTCAGGACAATAGAAAAAGTTCCAATATATGATAAATTGTTACAACCATATACTCTAGGATTAACTCTCTCACCTCAACCCCAAACCACACTCACAAGATCTTCACCGAGTACCCCTACAATATCCCCTAGGTCTCCCCTGAATATCACCCATGGATCTCTAACTTGATCCATCGATATTCCATTGGATCCCTCCCCGGATATTCCTTTGGGTCTCCCCTGGATCTCACCACACTCTCTATGAAGTTACATGGTGTTCTTTTTGCTCCATAACCTTTTTAATTTAATAACATAGTTATTAGGTCTATTTATACTAGTTATAAGGAGTTTAAGATAAAAGGAAATCCTACTCCTAAACGTACAAGACTTACTTGTTTCACATAAATACTAGTTTCTTTTATGACAAGTCTTCTTGTAAAGAGTATTTATTTTCCTTTAAGCACAAGAACTTCCCAAAACAAACTATTTCCTTTTCCGCTAAAGATTTCCCATTTCACGTATGCTTTATGATTGACTACGATTCGGGTCACGGTTGCACACCCACTTCCTAAACCATTACAAGTCACCTTAAATTGTATCGCTCAGAAAACCGCAATCAATACATTGAAACAATCTTCATTCTTCCGTTCTTCGGGTCTTCAAATCTCCCTCAAACACCACCTTTAACTGTCAAATGTTATCCCACATCTCCAGGAAGTAACACATCAGTTTAGTCTTATTTGGTTTACATTTGGTTCGCTTAGGAATACGAGTCAAAACCTAACAACCCCGTCCCATTTAGTTTTTCAAAACCCATCCCCGGATAAAACCACACATTAAAGTAGATATTTGTCAATTATTTCTGCAGCAAACAAAAGTAATAGTCATTTGACTAAATTCAGAGAATTGTACATCTTATTTTGTGTTTAATTTGTTTCTTATATCAAGGCGTGTCTGAGCAAGAGAGATTTATTTATGTTTTTGTAACTTTTATGTGCATGTTATTATGTTAAACAGGTATCTATTCTACTTAAACAGGTATTAATACTGTTCAAACTTCAATTTACCATTGGTTATAACAATACAGATCAAACGTAAACCAATCCCTCGAATCCAAATTCGAATTCTGGTGCGAGCGAGATTCGTTCTGCTTTATAGAACTATAATTGATTTGCTAGTTCACCTAAAATGACCATATACATACACCATATTAACCCGAACGAGTTCTTCTACTATACAATAAATATAATAACTACTAAAACAATTTAAGTACACTGGCTACGTCAATGACAGTACTGAATCTTTTGGTTTCATGCAGCGTGTACTCCATGGATCTTCCAGGTCAACCCAGAAAGTCCAGCAACATCAAAATTCTCAGCGCTTATGTACAAGATGATATCACTTGGGACCGACCTACCTGTTTTTCGATGGTAGGAAATAATGAGTAATGATAGAACCTGGTTTAACCAGGTTAGGGCGCTTATTAGGCCGGACCCAAGCCCGGATTTCATTTTGGATTTCTGGTGGCAATTCATCAATCACAGATGGGTCAATATCCTCAATCCTGTAATTCCATGCTTCCCTTCTTTGTCGATTTTGCTCAATGTTTGTTGTGGACTCCTCCAAAAAACTCTCTTTCGGCAGCTCAACTTGATTTAGTTCTGCACCGCAACCACCTGTGGGTTGGAAAGTTGGACCTGAATAAGCTTTCAAGAGACCAAGAAAATAACAATCTTAACCTAGAAACCGATTCATACCTAAGGATGATGAAGCTTTAGCATTTTGAATAGTTTCATCGTGCTCCTGTGTACAGGGAGGGCACAGGGTGTTGCGGCTCTTAAAGAAATTCAAGATTGAAGATTTTCCCTGCCACAAGAAGCGCCAAGAACAGGTTAAAGCAATTCCCTTATAGCTGAAATATTATTTACACCAACATTTCGTCAAAATCCAATTTTTCCCAACTCAAATTTATGGTCCTCACTTGAACAGACAAGTCCTGTATTTTAGTTTTTATATCGTTTGTCTCTACCCAACAATATTGATTATTGTTAGAGATAACGAATCAGCTTGTTCAGCTAATAGTTGTTACTCAGCTTAAGCTCACCACATGAGCTCAACAGAATTCATTCCAATCTCAATGAATTCAAGAGTCTATGTTACTATGCTGGTGTTTCCAATTAAAGGTGACAGAAGATGATCAGGATCATCATGGTCATCACCAGAAGAGTGATGAAAATTGATTGGCACGAAAACTCAGCATTCTGTTATTGGAAAGCTGCTGTGGATCAAATGATTGGTCTCCCGCACTTTAAAGAAGTTAGTCTGATCAGTTGTATATAAACAACTCTCTTCTCTGTAAATTGATTATCGATTGAAATAGAAAACTCTCTCTTCTCATGTTCTCTTCATTTGAGCTTTAATGGAGTATTTGATTAATGTTTTGGCTCAGTCCTTTCTACAAACACTTTAGCATTTTCATCAAACACTTGTTTCTTTTCAATTATCCAATTCCTGAACCCTACCTATTTAAGCCATCAAAGGATTGAACCTTGAAAAGAATCTATCACCAACACAAAAATCTTTAATAGGTAATAAAACACACACGATTGCAGTGTCATACAGTAAATAGCAATAAATCACTGAAGAAATAGCATAATGCATGATTGAACCTTATCTTTTGATGCATTTCTCTTTTGTTCCTGCTGCTTCAAATTAACTATCACAGACTTATCCAAAGAGTCATCCCAATGAACCTCTCTCGGGGGCTTACTCCGGTTTAGTACTGAACAGCTTGCAGTTCCTATATAAACAGCTGGCCACAGTTACAACGAGGAATGGAAATTTAAAAAGGTATATTCGGGATAGGGAGGAGCCCCAAGTATAAGTTACTACCTGAGGACAATGATGGTGAAGTTTCTCTGGTGAAGCTATCTGTTGCCTCATTTAATGTGGCACAAGATGAATTCTGCGCATAGAAAAATCTCATACATCAAGAATCATGAATTGTTATAATTTCTTTTAAATTGATTATTTTTTCATAATAATATAAGCTATCATAAAGAATATATTTAATTAAACAATAATGAAATCTGAATTGCTGGATAATGGAATTATTTTCAAATATTTTTCAAAGGGTCAAAAATCTTGGTATAGTTAATACAGTAACTGTATCATGAAAATTGCAAAGTTTCATCAGCTTCATTTCTGATTTAATTTCAGACAACCTAAGTAGGCTTTCCAAACTACATATAAGCAGCTTAAAACCCATGTAATCAATTATCAACATTCTCATATAAACATATAGACAATCATGAACACAAGTTTTCCTTATGAAGGGACACATAATGTTTATATTGAAACCTGCTCTTTCCAAGTATTGGTTTTCACTTCTAGTTGATTGAAACCAGATTCAGAATCTCTGATTGTGGCTTCTTCAGCAGAAAACTCAATTTGTGGCTCGGTTGAATTCAGTTCCAAATAGTTTTCACTACCTGAAAATGGGCATGTAAGAAAAGCGACAATAAATGACCCAGAAATGACAGAAAGAAGAATTGAAACCACCTGACGGTGACAATGGAGCATCTTGGATGAAGTTAATTTCATCCTGCTTTGAAGAAGAGACATATTTATCTTGACCATGAAAGTATTTCATGATTGAACAGGTCCCCTGTCAAAGTACTTGGACATTGAGATGTAATGCATCCAGAAAAGATAATCAAAGACAACTAAGTAGATGGTTAGATAACTGAATCAACAACACAGTTACATCCAAAACCAAAAAAAAAAAAAAAAGATCTTTGAGGTTTTGTTTCACTTATTTTGTGATAAGAGGTGATGAGCTGCAACTCTGCAAGCTACAATTAACAAGATAACAGAACTAAACAGATAAGGCAGATAAATATTGTAAAAAGTATATGTACTGTGAAAGATTTCTCCCTACCAAACTGGAGACACGCTCTTAGCACAATGTCAGCAGCTGAGAATAGATATGATAACACATACTCAAAAACACCAAGGAATTTTCTAGAAAACATGTTGGTTTGAATATTGTTATAACTTATAGCTAGAAATTATATTTTTCTTGCGTCTTAGTTAATTATGGAAATCCCAAACTCTCTAGGATTCTGATTGTTTTAGTTTTCCTTTCGAGGAAAAGCAGCTATATATACATCAATATTCTTGTATTTCAACCTATCAACCTATCTGAAGTGTAATTATCTATCAACTAGCGGATCTTGTAACTTAAGTGGCCAAAGAAGTTTGGTCCTGTGGTTTTTACCTGTTGGGGGGTTTTCTACACTAAAATCATGTGTCGTTATCTCTCTCTTTTATCGCTTTCATATTATTGTGAAAAAGTGTTATAACCATTCACCCCCTCTAGGTTAACCATGGTATTGAATTTGTTAACAACAAATAGTTAGGGGGAAGAGAGAAATTGAGTTGTTTCATTTATTCAATTAGTACAAATATATACATGTATATGTATATATGTTGTGTTTTTTGGCTCATCAAAATCCAAGTCAAGGCTTAAGAAAGAATCCTATCTGGATTAGGAGAAAATAAAGTGTGCACATAATTTCCTATTGGGATTAGGAAATTATATTTTCTCAAGAATCCCAGATCAACTAGGATTAGGAATAAGTTAGCTTTTCTTATTCTAAGAGGATTTAGGAGTCCTATTCTAGCAAGGAATGTAACCCAAGTCCTATACCTATAAATAGAGCTGTTGGGAGCTTATTTTTAACACAAAAATCAGCAAGCATAAAGGGGTAGAGAGCAAGAGTGATAGAGAGATTCTAGCAAGGTTTTGGGGAATTAGCTAAGGGGTTTCGATAAGTTTCTTGTAGCCAAGCGTTTTTCTCCATAGTGCTAGTGATTTCTCAAGAGAGATCACATGAGAACGTAGGCAAAGTTAGCTGCACCTCGGTAAATTCTTTAGTTTGCGTGTGGTGTGTTTTCTTTATTGTTCATACTTTATTCCGCATATTCGCAAATCATTATCCTATAAGTTTATCACTGTAGTCTACCGAGAAAACACGATCAATAAGGGAGTTTAAAAATCAACAATATATATATAGACTAGACCTGGAGTAGAGAAAGGAAATGGAATCAATCTACAATCAATTCTCAATCAATCTAATGCTAATTGAATCAATCTAGAGCTGATTGACAGCTCAATCTATTAGCTAAGCTAATTGATGACTTTTAACACACTCCCTCAAATTGGAGCATAGATATTTTCAATGCCCGGCTTGAACAAAGTTATTGAAAAACTAAATTGGCAATAAAACATAATAATATAAAAAGAGAAACATATAATAATTCTTTCCAAGATTCTTTAAAATCCCCCTCAAACTCAAGATGTAGAGATGATGTAGTTTGAGTTTGCAGAGTTCCAATGACATGGTAGTGGGTCCTCTCAAGAGGTTGACGAACTAACTTAATAAATGTGCCAATCAAACGATTTGACAGAAAGGCCAATGAAACAGCTTTACAGAGTGGCAGAGAAGTGGCTTGACAGATTGTCGATGAAATGGCTTGACAGTGCCAATGAAATGGCTTTATGTGGCTTGACACAGTTTTTTTAGAACGAAACGCACGCACCTGACTTTTACTGGTAAAAACTTGGACTTTTTATAGGGGTGCAGGTGCAGCGATGCCTATGCCACAATCTACAAATGCAGATGGCGGCACATATGAGATATTTTTAAAGGTTGTGTGGAGAATGATTGGTGCTCTAATATCATGTTAACACTAAAGAGAAAGAGGAAGAGAGAACTGATTTGTTTCATATATTCAATCACTAAGTCAGTTCATAAGGGAGGCTTGCATCTTTGTTCCAATTGAGGAATTAAGAATATATGCTGCAGCTTGAGGGGGACTGTTAAAAACTTAAAACTAATATTTATATTTTTCCTACTCTACTCATGTTCTAGATAATTATAAAAATCCCAAATTCTCTAGTATTCTGATTCTTTTAAGTTTTCCTTTCTACTTTAGGGAGAGGCAACTATATATATATATATATAGAAGTAATAATTCTATAGTCAAAACGGTCATAAAAAAAATTCAGAACCTTTTTGTAACGTTACATAACCAGTTCTGTAGTTTTGTAATGTTTCAAAGTTGGTTATGTAACTTTACAAAACTAAGCTCCTGAAAAAAAAAAAAAAAAAAAAAAAATTTATTCGAGACTGTCCTGGCTAGAGAAGCACCCTATCAATATTCTTGTATTTCAATAGATATCAATAAAGGGCTATTCTGTTAACAAAAATACATACTACAGTCAAAGCAACTTGGAACTTACCGATAGAATGGGCATAATTTTACTTGCAGAAATAGATATAGCTGTTATTCCCCATCCATTATAATGAGTTCCTTGAGTCCTAACTACGCATGAGCCCAAATATTCACGTAATCCAGCTTGAAATAAGTTAAAGGCATCTTCTTGCATCTTGACTGCCCCATACCTTAATGGACAAGACTTTGAAGGGAACTTTTTAAATGAATCTGAGCCACTTGACTGCAGAATAGATTCATAATCAGGACAAAGATACACTGAAAGTTTACATGTAATTTACAACATCCAGAGATGAAAAGGTGTCAGAGATAAGAACAAGCAGTAACACACACCTTGAAGGCACTAGCATGCAGAGTGAGTGTGCGAGCAATCCGCTTGTTTTGCTCCAAGTCAGAGCAAAGGCGCTCGTTGAGTTCTTCGCAGAGTTGATTGAGCCAGTGCTTAACCTGGAGAAAAAGTAAGAGAGAACAATTAATGAGAACAACTGTGTTGATTGGAGGCTAAGTGTTTCTTAATTTTAAATATTAGATGCAAGTGTTTTTCAAAACTTTTTATGAAAAAAGAAAATGTCAGAACTAGCAATAACATGTGAGAGTGCATATGTACACGTGCGAGTGAAGTGTGTGCATGGAGAGAGAGAGAGAGCATCAAGTTGCTGCAGAAACCTTTTTAACATCACCAATGAATAACTTTAGCAAGATTAGCAAATAGTGTCAACCAATCTATTTAATTGTTTCAACAAACTCCTCAGACTTTTCAAGTTCATCAAAATTGGAGCTATTTGGTGAAAATGGTACAAGAAAATTAAAGACTCATTTGTATGAAAAAGTAACACATGCAGCTAATCTGCTAATGTGATATTTGGTATGCATTAAGGTTACTAGAAAACAATTAACTCTAAGGTTTACCTGGTAAAAAGTAAAATCTTACATAAAGTTAAAAGAGTGGTGTGAACTAATAAAGTTTAGTGCCTAATAGAACTTCGTCCTAGGTTCCATACATAAAAGATTCACAATCGAAAGTCCCATATATTACTATTCAAAAAAAAAACAAGTCCAGATATTATGATGGGAACGAAAGCTTCAGAATTTCTCTTCACAAAGCAACAAACCTTTCTCAACAATAGAGTTATTAGAAGACACATACACATACATACAAATGACAGATATTAGAACACACAAAAATATCCATACAAATGCATGACAGTCATGAAGTTTGCAAACATTCTTTCTATTGTGTAAGACTAAATCCTAAACCAACACAATTATTTATCAATTAAGGGAATGGGAAGACATGATCATACAACCTAAATTATTTGCAACCCATCTACTTGATTTACAACATGATGCATAAAAAAGCATTCATTTGGTAAGAATAAGAATTCTCACAGAATCAACTGTCTTTAATGCCCGAGGGCCCGGAAATGACTTCCCAGAGCCATGGCTTTTGGGGAGAAGCCGTGCCTGAACTTCTTCGCCGCTAATTCCTCTTGCAATATTCCATAACCAAGTACTATAGTGCATATCAAAAATATTAATGAAAAATAATATCCTAACTTTTGTTAGACAGACACTCACATAGTAGTGCAACTTTACCAAATAATACTGAAAAATCTCATGAATATTGAGAAAACTATTTGGCATATAAATTTCATTAAGAATTCACAGTAATATGACAAATTGACAATTCAAAAAGGCACTGCATTTTTGGTAGTTTATGTAAGAAGCAACTTTGTTTAAAACAATATCTAATGAACGTCTACAATAAAGGGGGGAGGGGGGAAAGAAGCTACTTACGATATGAGAATTAGAACATTCAATTCTACTATTCTAGTTTTGTAGCCGATACTCACCCAGTATTTACACCATAAAGTTCTTGCAGTTTATCCTCTGAAAAATTTAATAGATCTCCAACAGTGTTCACACCCAATTCATTTTGTAAGGATGTTCCCAGCTTTCCACCTAGCTGTTTCCTGCAAATGAAAGTTATATATATAATTCATTACATAAGACCATACCAGCCAACAATAATTCTACCTTCAACAAATGGAATACAAAAGAAAAAAGTTTTGTTACTTTTCACATTCAGGAAATGCATTGAATATATCATCTCAATATTGCAATTCAGATCATAATTCATAAGCACCAAAGCAACTGTAACTGTACTAAACCTACATTTTCTTAACTGGCAGCGATTCAAGCAGTCCTTTAACAGATGAGAAGGGCACAACAGTTTGTTGTGCAGGTTTATTCAAAGCACTTGCGAGTTTGGCCAGCATCTGCGAAAAACTTTATATGTAAGCTTACAACACAGAATCCAAGTTATAAAGGCAAGCATGTACGCAAGAAGATACTTATTAGAGAACAAAGCGAAAATGTAAGGATTGCTTCATACTTTGTTATGAGCAACCCCAGCAGAACATGTGAACTCAGTCTCCTTTAGAACTTGCATTCTAAGTTCTGCAACGATAAGGACCCCACATGCTAATAGCTTTTCACGGTGATCAGCATCACTCTTGCATAGCCACTCCCTCACATTTGCTTTGATATCACTTCCATTCTGAACTTAATCCAAATCCAGTATTATAATACATGTAGGCAATGCACATAAACAAAAACAGGAAATAGAAAGAAAAAAGTTATCAAGCAATAACAAGAAAGGTAGTTCACAAAATCAGCCATGTCATGTCTAATGAAAAATTCAAAAGAACATTCTTGCATGGTGAAGACATTGTTGAGATATTCGCTGACTTTTAAATTCACATCTGCTTTTTAAAATAATTAAAGAAAAAAATAAAAGTGCTGGCACCTAAGACTTTGGCTCAGCCATACAGAAAGGGTAACAAGGAAAAATTATTGATTGTTCATCTTCAATGGTTGTTCCATTCATAGATTAACAAAAAAAGAAAATAATGAGACAACTTTAAATTTTCAATAATACCCTCCACAAATCAGCTCATGCTCAGTAAAAACTAAGGCAAAAGTTAGGTAGCAAACAGATGAGAGACGGTGATCTTCTCTACAACACCAAGTAAAGAAAAAAGATATGATTTTCTTTCCATAATCTAAGACTTGAGATTAATACATCAAAAAAAAAAAATATTAAGTAAACCCTCCCTATACCCATGCCCTCAAGCACATCTCAGCAGAATCAGCATATTAAATTTACATTTTTGTTTATCGCAACATTTCTGAGTTTAATTTCAAATCCTCAGATCTAAGATAGAGGGTGACACCCCACCTTCCTAGAAGCCTGAACATCAATAAGGAAAAAAAAAACTACAATGGAGTGCCGCAACATACTAATTTTGAATTATCAATGATGTCAAGAGCTTGGTGTGCTAGGACCTTTAGTTAGTTTTGGTTGGCTTGATTCCGTAACAAAACATTCTTTGTTTGTATTGTTTTTTAGTTGCTTAGGATGTTTGTTATGTTCATATCGCAAGATCTAGTAACTCGTTTAGCAATTTGATGTCTCCAAGAGGACAGTTCACTAAGTAAGTACTTAAAGCAAGTTTTAAACTCTTGAGAGATTTTGGAATGTGCACACACAGATCATGATCATGCATTTTATTCTTTGTGCTATTGAATTTAAAATGTCATATCTTGAGTGTTTCAGGTTAGGAAACATGTTTTAGATGTGTGACATTCAATTGTGTTTAACTTGTCTAGTTTTGAAATTGGTTTTCAATATTTTTGAGGTTTTTCAAAAGTGGCATTTATCTGGTTTTGTGACCATAATATTTTATACATAGATGCAAATTGAAATTTGAAAAATTCTAGGGAAACTAGACATCCGTACCTTTCCAACAATATATTACTCGAAAGGTTTGAATCCCGGATGGTCAGGTTTCAAAGTTCTCAAAGTTGTGGTCTTTTTTGTTTTTGGGAACAATGTTTTCCAAACTGACCATTCATCACTAAAAATGACCATAACGTTTTCTATAGGCATTCAAATCATGTTTTGTAAAAAGAATTAGAAAGTAGACATTCGTACCTTTCCAGCGGTATATTATTCTATAGGTTTCGGTGTTGTTTGCCTGGTTTTTGGGGCACTCAAAAAAAGTCACTGTCGTGCAGTAACAGTGGGCGCAATGTAGTTGTGCCACTTATGCGCAACGCGTGTTTTTCTTGCACCAGGTTGCGCCCAGGTTGCGCGACCTGTTCCCTGGCACTAGAAATAGTGTCTTTCCGTCACTTTGACGAATGAATCCCAAAATTTTTGCATCTTAGGCCATTTGAGAGTGTTTTGAGAGAGATTTTCTTTTGAGCAATCCAATCACTCAAGGTAAGGTATTTAGATGAGTTTAATCATGATTTTATCATTGACTATCTAAATTCCTTTTTCATGAAAATTTCTCTAACCTCTCTAGGGTTTAGATTTGGGGATTTTTTATTTAGTATTAGGTTCTTGTGTTTGTGTTTTGCTTTTTTGCATCTAGCTATCGTAGGATGTTGTAGTCACTCATTCTACTGGATTTGTTCATGTAATTGATTGATCACTTAGACTATTTCTCTCTTGATTGAATTCAAGTCTTGATAGTTCTTGGTTAAGGGATTGGGCAAACAATTGGATTAAAAAATTACAAGTAAAGGCTCACGGGTAGATTAATTAGGATATTCCGATCGGGGTGTGATTGAGTGAGTCAACCTTCATGGTGTATCTAATTATTCAACTAATGGATTTTGTGACTGGGTGGCCAACGGGATGGCTCGTGGTTTTTACTCCACATGCAAATCATGTGTTGAGTTTTCTCAATCTCTCTCTTTATTTTTAAGACTATGCAATTTGGCCTTTCAGAAAAATTCAAAAGGTTCCATAAACCTATGAACTCCCCCAAGGTTTTAATTAGATTGGCATATTGGCATTTTCATGGTGGTCTTTCCATTGTCCTATTTCAACATATTCAAACACAAACTACACAATAAGGATTTATACCTAGCCATCATCAACTATATTCACTCATATATATTGATCAATGATCACCATACTAATTTTGAATAATCAATGAAGTCAAGAGCTTGGTGGTCTTTACATTGTCCTATTTCAACATATTCATACTTAAACTACACAATAAAGATTTATACCTAGCCATCATCAACTACATCACTCGTATAATTTGATCATCATACAAATTTTGAATTATCAATGAAGTCAAGAGCCCGTGGTCTTTCCACTGTCCTATTTCAACATATTCATACCTAAACTACACTAAGGATTTATACCTAGCCGTCATCAACTACATTCACTCATATAATTTGATCATCTGATCATCATAATCTAAAGCACTACTAAAAGTTTTAGAAAGTCAATAATTCAAAATAATGTTAATATACCTCATTTTTAAGCCCTAAAATATGAGATTTAAGAGCTTCCTCATCCACTGCTTCCAAGCTCTCTGGTGGAGTTTCTGCAAGCATAGCTTTTGCAGCATCAGTAAGGTCGAGATAGACCTCATCAATGGAAGCCCTCTCACATCGGCCCTTCCTTGAAAGAATAGAGACCACCTGTGAATGTGCTAAAAGTATAGCATAAGAAAATCCTTTAATAAATTATACTAATTATAAATTTAAACCCATTATATTCTGAATCCCATACCTCTGAACCTGCATTACGGTATGTACTCAAGTCAGCTTTGCCGCGCGCTACTGGGACTTGAACCAGATTAATTTGTGGACAAGCTTCCTTTGCCTCATGGCCACGCATATGACTGAAAAACATGCATTAGATATTTGCATCCCGAACCAAACTTGGTTACAAAAGAAAGATCCTCGAAAAGTAAAAAGTAAATGAAACATTGTTCTTACCGGTTCACACCAAAATTTCGAGCCTCGTAACCAACAGCAATCAAGGCCCCACCTTTCCACTCATTGTACTGTACCACAGCTGTGGGCAAACCTCTTAATTCTGGTTGCCTCCTCTGCTCCACTACAGCAAAGTATATAATACATGTTTAAAGTAGAGCAAGGATGCTATACCACAACTAATGTGGTCAAGTCTGATGAGAAAAATATATAAATTTATAACAGGAAAACATTTTCTAAAATGAGTTCATAATTATTTAGTTACCTCATGGATTACTACACCTTAATTTCCAGGAAAATGAAATTAAAAAACAATAATAAGTGAAGAAAGGGAAACAAAAAATACCAATATCCAACAAGTGAAACTAAAGCAATGTTCTGAAACATTTTTTCAACTGTGGAAGATTTCAAACAATATCGGAAAATATAACAGCCATTAGAAAAAAGCAAAATACAGTTTGGGACTGTATCAATCACCCATGTATGCTTGATATGTGTTCATTTAATTGCAAGATTACCACTCACTAGATTGAATAAAAACTATGTATTCATTTCACCACATAAAATGCCACTGAAAAGCGCAATGTTCTGAAACATTTTTTCAACTGTGGAAGATTTCAAACAATATCGGAAAATATAACAGCCATTAGAAAAAAGCAAAATACAGTTTGGGACTGTATCAATCACCCATGTATGCTTGATATGTGTTCATTTAATTGCAAGATTACCACTCACAAGATTGAATAAGAACTATGTATTCATTTCACCACATAAAATGCCACTGAAAAGCGCAAGTGATATAATAATGCTAACTATATTTAACATTCCTCTACAGAGGCTCTACTTGACAATACCGACACCTAGCATCTTCTATTCAACTTTAAATTGAAGCATAATTCCAAAAGAAACTAAAACAAATCAAAGTGATAAAACATCCCGACATTGGTCAGTGACAGTCTAACACATCTGAAAACAAGATTATTGTGTCTACATTTTGTTTATTATCAATTAAAAATGTAAGAGGTAATGTTAGGCTGTTTAGTCAATTATCAACAACATGAGTGTACACAATGAATTATCAACAAAAAATCAACTGAATTAACCTACACAAAAATCATTGAAATCTATATGTATATAACCTTAGGTCTTATCAGTTCCTTCTTTTGCTAGATAAACCCTATTCTCTTTAATTTGACTTTTTTGCTCAAAATTCGGGAATTGGCTCATCATTATTCGAGTCCAAAGACAAGGAAAAACCTTGAATTCTAAATTTTGTTTACACTATCAGCGACTGCTTTTGAGGCTATTCTTTGAAAATTCACACAATTTTCTTAGAATTCAAAAACAAAAACAAAAATACAGAGAGGGAGAGAGGTGGGAACCTTGAACGTAGAAGCAGTCCATGTCGACGTGAGCGATGATTCTCGCATCTGCTGATTCCGGTCTCGCCACTGGCATTTTTCTTTTCTTTTCGTTTCCCTCCAATTCCAGTTCTCCAAACCAAGGAAATTCGAAGAGAAAAAAGGGGGCATCCTTAATTATTTGGACCGACTCTCCTGTGCCCAAATTTGGTGTTTAGGGATACGTTTGGAATTGCATTGCTTAAAAAATAATTATATATATATATATATTTGATAATTTTATTATATAAGTGTTAAGATCAATTACAATAGCTAAAATATACATGAGTTTAGAATCATATTTCATTTTTTTCATTAATTATATATATTAAATCAATATTTGAATAGAACATTTAAATTGGAAAAAAAAAATCTATAAGAACAATAAAAATATTTTTAAAAGATTTAATAAATCAAATCAATATTTAAATATAATATTTAATTTTGAGATGAAATAAAGTAAATAAATTATTTTAATTTGATTTCATAAGGATAATAATGATATTTTAAAAGATGCATTAAATGACAAAATATATTATTTTATAATTACTTTCGAAAAGTAATCTCCTACCTACTTCTCAAAATCACTGTCAAAACTTATCAGATTATCAATTAATCACTTTTGAAAATTTTACCAAACATCATTTATATCAAAATTATAAAATAATTTGATTTTAACTTTTCAAAAGCAATATCAAACTGGCCATAACTTTAAAAAATAATCGACTTACAAGATAAGTAGACAAGTGTTTTTATAAATTGACTTTAAAAATAATCAACTTAGGATAAAAGTAAAGATAATGTGTTAAGGAAACTTTAATTGATCATAGAAAATGATCAAAATGGACCTTTATTGTTAAAATATAATACATATATATATATATATATTATTAAAGTATAGATTTAATACAAGAGAATGTAATTATTATTTCTAGCTTTTCTTTTCTTTTTTTCTTTTTTACAGTTTTTTTAATATATATATTTTTCCATTTTTTCATTGTTATTTAATAAAAGATTTAAAAATAAAAGATTAAGTTAACTCAGGAAAAAAAACAAAAAACCAAAAAAAAAAACAAAAAACAAAAAACAAAAAAAACCTAACTGAGTCAACTCAACCCAGTCTCCCTCAACACAACCGAGTCAACTCAGTCATCTTCTCCATCAAGCATCAACCTCTACATCAACAACTCCAGCATTAACCTCTGCATCAACAACTCCGACGTCGAATTTGCGATATTCTATCAACGATTCGTTGCATCATGGAGGAGATTATTATTCTGTCGTCGAGCCAATTTCAATCGCAAAGTGGAATCCTCCATTGCCGTAGGAACATTGGCTTCCTTTGACGTCATCGAAGGTATCTGGCCATTCTCTAGCCTCCATTGTCGATGTTGGCCACCACCAGAGACCAGTGGTGGCCACTGTATGATCTTCAAAAAAAAAATTAATTTTTTTTCTAGTTTTTTGAAATATTATTAAATAAAAAAAAATATCACTATTAAATAAAGGGGTATTATTGGCTTTATATTAAAATGGTAAGGGTATCATAGACATTCCAATTATAAGAAGCTAGCTTGTCCAATAATCAGTTTTCAAAAGCTACCCTCAACCAACTTCTCAAAAGCTTATTAGTTGAGCAAATTATGAAATAAATTGATTATGGAGTGTTTACCGAACACCTCATGGGTCCAAGATTATGGAATAAGTGATTACTTCATAAGTTTAAGCAATCCTAAACATAGCACAAATCTAGTGTCTAAATAATGTGGCATCACTGTAATCCATTCATTTACATCATGCAAATCTATTATAGTAATGTCATATTATTTAAACACCAGATTTGGGCAAAATAGTATTATTAAACTATTTATAGGTGTATATACACCAACTTCCCATCCAATTTGACATATAGGGATCAAGTATTCATTTATTTACTAAGGGGGTGTATTCAATTGAGATTTCAAAAGACTTTTAGGATGCGTTTGGTACGTGGAACAGAACGAAACAACATGGTACAATTTCCTCTTGTCCCGCGTTTGGCGCGTCATCAACATGGGACAGGACAGGAAAAGGTGGGATAAAAAACATCAAATTTTGTCCCACCTAAGACCCTAGGACAAGTTGTCCCATGTCATGGGACAAGTGTTAAAAAGACCAATTTACCTTTTAAATTTTCAAACAACTACAAACATGTCCAATATATTATATTATATATATATTATTATATATACATAAATGTTCAAGTTAGTGCGAACTGATATAATTTCGTCAGTGCGCACTGATATAACTTCATCATTGCGTTGGATTTAGACCATTAGATTTTCATACTTTGACTCAAAGTATATGCACTTGTTAAAACTTCTCCATAATCAGTGGTCCACATACATTGGTATTGATGTAGTTACATTAGTGTGTACCGATGTGAACAGAACCGATTATATATATATTATAATTATATATATAATATATTATATTATATTATTATATATTATAATATATGTTATTGGTAAAATCCGGAAAATCAACAAATCAGCATGATTACTAGAAAATACGGTGAATAGATGTGCCATGTCACTAAAGGTCAACTGAGAAATAACCATCCTTAGTTGACCAATAAATGATCTCAAGACACGGTCAGGATTGCCCAAGCGATTGGGCTAAGAGGACTTGGTCGGGATGACCGAATCAATCGGGTAAAGATTGTCCAGTCGGGATAACTAAGTTGATCGGGTCAAGACACCTAATTGGGTTCAAGCAATCGATCAGGGGGGATGAGATTTGGTCGGGAGAGGCAGCTGATTGATTAAGCAACACGTGGACAATATTAAATTTAATGCCTCCATGACTCAAATACGTAGAGAAAGATTTTTACTTAAATATGGAAGCTGTGAAGTACATTCTGATAAGGAAACAAACTTCCTTAAAGATATCAGAATCTAAACCAGGCAAGAGATCTAATTCCATCAATACACACAAAACGCAGAACAAGAAAGAAGATTAGAACGACTCCGATAAGTTAGAGTCCCATAAAACCTCATCCTTTTTCTCTACTTGTACAAACAAAAAACTAGGGTTCTATACATATAAATAGACCCACAAAACATAAAAAGATAGAGAGATAACGAGAGAATGACAGAGATTGAGTGTGTAACTTCAAATATTCATAATGCATTTGTTCTCGCCGTTCCTGGCAACCGTGGTTTTTTCCCTCAACATTGAACATGAATGCAAATGATGCAAACGATGCAAACAAGCACTCAACATTAAACATGTGATCAATACATTCTATGGAAATTAGACTTAGTCATGTGAGCACACAAATCAAAATAGTCTAGTTACAAAACATGAATTAAAACATAGAGCATGCGAAACACCTAACACATGTAATTCCTAGTTTCATTCATAAAGCTAACACTTGAATAAATCATATACATGAAGCATATATTCAAGATATTAGAAACATACACAAACATGTTAGAATCACAAGATCTGATCAATGAATATTCTAGCAACTATTTAGAGCAAGTATATATATATAATAAATTAAACCTTAATTAGCTCTAAATACAAAATCAAATGTGCTAATCCTAGATTTGTTCAACTAATAGAACCTAGCACATGTTAAGGCTATCAATAATGAAATAAGTCAATCAAATCACAAATAGCCCTAGATAATAAGCTAATCACAATACAACTCTCAAACATGTGAAAACCTGGAATTCTAGAAAACTAGTTCACATTCAAGTCTCTAATTAGACTATATTAGCTTATGATTTGAAGCTATCCTTCTCAGTAGCATTCATCATAGTAACACATACATATAGAAGAAGAAAACCCAAGGTAATTGAATACTTAAAAGATCAAAACACAAAGCTTAGATCAATACCTATAGAATCCCATGCAATTTTGGTTTTGAGTGTAGAACCACCACAAAACTCGATAAAATGGCTGCAAACTCACATGGAGAAGGTAGGGGACTTGATTACGAAGATTCTCCAACTTGAATCACTCAATTCGAAGTTGCAATGAGAAAGTTATGGTATTTAAAAGATGAGAAAGTTGGAGAGAAAACCTCAACTCTATCTTTTTCAAATTTTCTTCAACTTATGAAATGGAAGGGAAAGGAAAGCATTTAAAAGAAATGAAGAGAGGCAAATTGGTGACAAATTTTGGGCAGCCACCTCACCATCCCCGTGGAGGCGCGTGAGCCTCATGAGGGCAGAGAGGTGGTCTTCCCGTGAGGCTCACGCGCCCTCATGGCAAGGTGCCTCAAATGGCCTTCGGCCATTGGTTGCCTCCCTTGCGCTCCTCATCATCCCCGTGGAGGCGCGTGAGCCTTATGAGGGAAGAGAGGTGGTCTTCGCGTGAGGCTCATGTGCCCTCATGGGAAGGTGCCCCAAATGGCCTTCGGCCATTGGTTGCCTCCCTCATGCTCCTCTCACGTTCTTCAGTCTTATTCCGGCCTCCGAACTCTGAATTCGAATCCGTCTTCAGATTACGAACCATGAATCTCTCACGCACAAGGACAACTATGAAACTTTAATAAAAGGTTATGAATTCAACTCGATACACGACAACGAAGACAACGCATTGTAAAAGAACGTAAAGTAACGTAGCTTCTTAGTTTGGACTCGAAAACTAATGAATGAGTAACCAAAATGATCGTAACTCAATTAGGAATCATATGAGACCATATTCAAGTCCAAAACAATAAAACACAAACAAATAAACATAATATCACACAAGTATGCCATTTCTTAGAGATAGTCATAGAACATGCAATTTTATAATGTTTGTCACTTTAAGACTAATGCATGTGCATACTTCAACAAGTGTGTGAATGTGTTATGCCAATTGTGCACAACAATGCAAGGACACATATGTGTGTGTGTGTGTCTAAGCCTTATAAGAGGAATGGTGTCTAAATATACTTGTATTGAGCAATGAAGCATATTCCTCTTTGAAGATTCCATCTTACATGAAAAGTTGTCAAGTCTTCCTTGAAGCTTGAATCATCATTTATCTAAAACAACTGATCAATACAAGTGAAACATTGTTTTGATATGGAATTTATGCTAATACAAACCAAAAACCTAACAGAACTCGAATTATGAAAAGAAAACATGGCAATGAAACTTGGTAGATTGGAGAGATGCAAGATAATTGTTACACTAGGTACATAAGTTCACCAAACAAATATACTCAACACGTGGATTAAACATTTAAGCGTAGTCAATTGCATTCAAGGGTTTTCTCTCTTGATTAAGAAAATTACCTAAATCAATTCATCAACCTTCAAAGGTTATAGAATGGGCAATTGTGTCTTTAAGTCAAAGATCCATTAAGCACAAGAACATTGGACCAAACCCTACTTTAGCATAATGATGAATAAACCAAAGCTTTTTCATTCAATGTAGCTAATTAGTCATCATCATGCCCAAAAGGACTCCCAAAGCACAATTCCTAAATCTCATTTAGTCAAATCATACAATATGTGTAAATTTAGAATCATCCACCAACATACACTACTTCGAAATTAAATTATACTACTCTTAATCGCATTCATGTAGAATATCAATTTCCAATCCTCTATCTGCATGCAAGCAGAGATAAGACATGGATTGATCAAGAACACAAAGAATATAACAAGAATCAATTAAACAAATATCAATCTAATACATGCACGAGCACAAATGCAGGTTTACAAACTTCTGTAATGGGGGTACATATCAAAGAAATAGGAAGAATACAAAGAAGAGAGTGATGAGAGAAAACCCATAAAGAAAATTCTAAATACAAAGAAGAGAGTGATGAGAGAAAACCCATGAAGAAAATTCTTCCATAAGCTCTCATTTTCCATTGTTGATGCATGGATCATTTTTGTTCATGAGAGCCCCTCTTTCTCCTTACAAACTCTTTAAATGATAGGTGGAGAAAGTATATAAGGTGTTGATGGTGAGGCATCCATGGAGGAGAGCCCTCCATGGAGCCTTTGAAGCTCTTCCCTCAACTTATTTATTGTTGAAGAACAAGGATGTGGTGTTGTATGGTGTGTTGGGTCTTGGATCACCCATTTTCAGACCAAAAGAAAGGCGTTTATAGAGTGGGAAGGCTTGGGCACAATTTAGGCTGAAAAGACGAAAATACCCTTTCATAATCGCGAGATTTGCAACCTGATGAATCGATATGCGACTTCATTTTATAGAATCAACTTGTAGAAGTTACTAGAGTTGACTTGCGACTTCATACTACATAATGGTCGTGCAGATGTCTCTTAGCAGAATCTTCTAGAGAGCGATGCGACTTCTTCACTACTCAATGGTTTTGTAGAATCAACTCACAAAAGTCACTTATGTTTGCTGCTTGCTTTCGTTGCTCGTTAGAACTCGCATAAATCTCTTTAATTGCGCTGCGACATCCTGCTGCTTGATAGTAACCACATATACAGCTCCAATAACCATTTTCACGGCTTTGATAACTACCTTCTTGGCTTTGGTATCCGTTTTTACGGCTTTGTTAACAATTTTTAAAATTTTTAAATTTTGACTTGTAACCAAATGTGCTGCAAAGAGGTAGGTTTGGTTGGTATGGTGAGGATGAGTAGGAGAGATGTGTGTAAAGATTAGAGGTGTGTAAAAAACCACCAAACCGACCAAGCTAACCCATAAAGTTTGGGTTGGTTCAATTACAAATATAAAAAATGGGTGGTTCAGTTTGTCCGAAAGACAAACCAATTAAAGGTAGTTCGGTTTGGGGTTGAGTGAAATAATTCACCAATCCAAATCGAATTACATAATTTAGAAAGTAAAATTAAAATATAAAATTCACCTATGTTTCTTATTTAGTCTAGGTTTTATAATTTTTACTTTATACTTTTTATAGTTTATTTATGGGTTACTATTAAAAATCTCCCATCACCTTTTAAGTATTATTGGATCTATTGTTACAAATGATTTTATTTTAGAAACCTCCCATATGGACTAACACCGTTAGCATTCCGTTTGTGTTGATTGGGTTTGATCGTTAAAAAGTCTAAAATGTCCCTATTTAAGCTTCAATTGCATGAATTGACCATTTTACTTTCATACTTTTAACAAATAAATTAATAAAATGATATAAAAGGCGGGAATGTTAACTTGCGAATGAGAAGTTATTTTGTGGACAATTTTATCCCTAAAAATAACAAAATTACAAATAAGCCAAAAGCATTGAAAATAAACTAGAATATGTATTTATGTGTGTATTTATTTGTCTTATATATATATATATAAATCCAAGAAAATACTCATTTTCAATGCTTCTGGTTCATTTATAATTTTATTATTTTTAAGGATAAAATTATCCACAAAATAACTTCTCATTTGTAAGTTAACATTCCCGCCTTTTGTATCATTTTATTAATGTATTTGATAAAAGTATGAGGATATAATGGTTAATTCATAAAATTGAAGC